>VFXL01000165.1:0-14798 GCA_009761765.1 Phenacoccus solenopsis | reverse complement strand
TGGAAGATTCATGATATTTAATAAAGTAGCTCTTCCTCCAATAACCGTTTTTTGCATCCACTCCCCTCCAAAATCACTTAGGAAGCTAAACTTGGAACAGGTTAGTCATTTAGGCTCATTTTAACATGTGACACCACAATTAACACTTTTCAACCTCTCGTGCACTTCACCACATTCTCAGGTCAATAACCACTCCTCCTTCCCTCCATCATCATGTGAGCAGTTGTATTAGAAATAAATCACATTCTTATTCTTATAATCATATGATTACGCATCAGGACAAAACGCCTAACATTAACATAAAGATTAAAAATTTGAATACGCTTCACAAAATTTCTTCTTGAAATAACTAGTACACTGTAGAACATTCGCATTATAGTCCGATATGACGGTACCGTTAATGGAGAAATTAATGACAAAAATTAAGCCTTCGCCTTTCCTGTATGCAACACTCTTTTAGTTTTGTCAATAAATATATAAGAGCAAAAAAAAAACATTCGTACTGAAGGTAAAAAGGTTTAATATATGGAAGTTGACAAGTCTGTGAATTTTCTTCCACAAATGGTAAATTAAACAATATTATTAATAATAGAATGAAGTATTGATAAAAATTTACAAAAGTTATCTCACTATAATATTCATCTTCGATGAATTTCATTAATCTTTGAGCAGCTACTTTTCCTAATAATGTTCGATTGTATTTCCATAATTATGAGTAGTATTTCCCCAAATGGAATTTTAATCGTAATTCCTCTAGTAAAGTTAGCGAACACTGAATTGAAATCTAACGTTAGGTACCTTATTGCAAAATAGAACATCGAAACCAAAGCCTCGTCTACAGAAGACAAAGGAATGTAGCTGCCGCTATTTATCATCATACCCAGCGATATAATATCGTCATGGTGCAAAGTGAAATTACGAGTAGGAATTATAACAGACCGCGAAGCCGAAAATTAGACATTTCCTATCCTAAAAGCAGTTATAAAGGGAGTGAGTTTTCTCTCGCAGTCATCATAATAGGATGCATACAGGCCAACATTACACTCGAAATTTAAATGTGATCTCAGGTGCAAGATAAGAAAAAAGTGACCAGCATCAATGAATTTCTGCTTATGAACATTAAACAATCAATTGATGAAAATAGGCGAAAATTATTTGCGGTAATATTAATTTTCGATGAATTTCATTAATATTTATGCAGCTAATTTTCAAAATAGATTTTAATTTCTGCTTCGATTACTCGTTGTACTTCATAAAATGGTATTTAACTGGTATTTCTTTATTCCAGTTTGTGAACATTGAATTGATATCCAACGTTAGGTATCCCATGGCAAAATGGAACATGAAAACCAAAGCCTCGTCTTCAGAAGACAAACGAAAGTAGCTGCCGTTATTTATCACCATACCAGCGATATAATATCGTCACGTGCAAAGTGAAATTACGACGAGGAATTATGACATCAAGCACTGAGTTAACTAAACCATTAAACAGGTGGCAATTCTTCTATAACGAAGTACCTGCGGAAGTATTTGGTCCTTGAGAGAATAAACTATGAAACCAATTTTCGTTTTTCTTTCTGTAAAATATCGAATCAAGCCAGGATTATATATACTAATATCAGGATAATTCAATGTATGATATCCGTTATATCGATCTAATAGTTCGTTAATGAATTCGGAAGTAAAAGTACGCGATAACAGTTGACCAATTCTATAGCTGAGAAACCGTAAAAAGGGATAGGTATTTCTACTCAACGCGTTATAATTCACGATATAATCAAAACCAAGAAGAGGTGTAGAGCACAAATCAAGACTGAATATTCCCGTCAATACACCTTTGGCGATATAACCATTATCAACGAATGTGGCGGTCATAAAATCGATGAAAAAATCCATAAACTTGTGAGCTTCCTTCGGTTCCAAGTGTTCGGTGTTCTTGAAGTACCCGAGTTGTATAGGTGCGTCGTAATTATCGATAAGCACGACAACACGTTGATTGTAATGTTCGTACAGTAGTGAGCTCAAGAATTGCAAACTTTTCATTATTTCCTCATACTCGTGAACGTCGCGTCGTTTAAACGCTTTGATTTTCTTCAGTTGATTTTTATACTTTATAATTTCCGATACCTTCACTGCGAATGAATACATTTTCTCACGTATAATGTCCAGAATGGAGGCATGCTTTGCGAATACCTCAGCTACGGTATTGCGGAATTCGTTGAAAAAATCGTCGAAATTATTTACCACATACGGATACCTCGACAGATCGATGATTATCACCGGGTATCGAGCGAGGTATTTGTCTATGATATCGTCGTGTCTTGAGATCATCGGTGCCTGCAATAATTTCTCGCTACTACCATTGTTTTTTATTACCACACCTTGTTTGAAAAACTTGTAACTCCATGTATCTTTATAGGGATAACATGACCTTCATGGTCGAGCTCCATATCTAAGAAAATTCCTAACATATCCAAGTTGATACTCTTACCCCATTTTTCGGAAATGTCATCGAAACTAAATTTTTTCTTCTAAAATCAATTTGATGAGTAATGATTTGTCGACAAATATATTGCTGCTTGATACGAATTCTTTAAAGTTAGATCTATAAGTAACGATGTTCGCTTTAGTGAAATTTTTTCTTTTACGCAAACCTTGATGAGATTTCTATTGAAAAATTTGACTCCATCGATAGATGCGGCGAAGGCTAAGAGCCACATGAAAATTATTCCATATAAACGCATCATCAAAAATGTTTTCAGTAAATCGAAAGGAAACTGCTTAACCTATTTAAAATATAAATTTATTGCATTTGTTTAGGTTGTTCTAATTTCAATTTCATCAGCTATTATGAATAACAAAGTAACATACTCACTCAAATCGAAATCTCCACAAAATACCTATCAATTAGCACGTTTCATTTTCTCAATGAATGACGAAAACATAATATGTATAATAAGATGAAAAAAGGAAAGGATGAGAAGATTGTTGGACGTTTTGTGGATAAGATGTAGATGAGTACCTCTTATTTGTACCGAAAATAAAATTTAGATAATTATAACTAATCTTTATCTACTTTATCGTATTCATTTCAGACAAAAAACGATTACATGATAATTAGACTTGGCGTTTAACATTTGAAAAAGTAATAATGATAATCAACTGTAGGCATATACTTATATTTGATGGTTGGTACTCACATACTTTAATGAATGGGTTTTTATTTCCATAAAGGATAAATTCATCTATTAATCTATCTCCAAATATAACTTATGCCCATCGTTTAAAAACTAATTACCTATCATGTGGGATTTGAGGTTTCTAGCCACATTTGATGAAGGGAACGATGAGTTAGAATCCTCGCTTTATTCCATCCAATGATGCAACCATATTGTAAAATTTTGTAGGTTTGAGGGCCCCCTCCTGTTCCCATCAAAAATTAGTTGTGATGTTATTTCGAGTAAAATCAAAAATCTGAAATAAATACTGTTATAGATTTTTGTTAGCACAACCTCTGACCAAGTTTTCAGCAATGTTTATTTACACTTGCTTGGACTATGAAGCAAGGAAAAGCATAGATGGTGTTACGGACTTCAGACTCCTTGAGTGGACTTTGAGAACCACTATAATAAAATTTCATCTATATTGGCAATACCAGCCAATTCTATAGCAGGTGTCAAATAAAACCTCAACATTGTGGTTTGTGGTACCATTTATTGGGTTGTAATAGCACTACCTCAGCAGGGGTTTAGGCAGCATGAAACTATACTAGACATCAGAAAGCGGTTTTATTACCTCTTTTCTTATTTAAAGGTAATTTATGACCCTACCAGACGAGCCAGTGACCATAACTCTTTTATAAGAGCAATAAATCCTAGCGTTTCACGCGGTTTTATTGGTAGTGGTCTCCCTTACTTACTGTCTTTGTTGGTTGCTCCTCCCCTTAAACGTTTCTCCTCCTTATTATAATAGCAAGGAAGACTTCTTTAATATGGTCTTCCTCATTATTATAATAAGCAGGAGAAATTGATAAGAATATGATTATTTTGATTATAATTTTTTAATATTCTTATTTTATGGTGAAAGAATTTTTTTCTTCAAATAAACAGAAGGAATAGACCTATTGATTGATTTGATCATTTGTAAAAGTTCACTTATAAGTAAACCAAAAGGAAAAAATATAAGCCTAAGTAATGTTTAAGCGCGAGAAGATCAGTTAAGCTGTTATACACCGTTAAGGCGGCGACGCAACGTCGTGTAACGTTCGTTCGGCCTACAGCGCGCATAGCACCGAACCGCTTGGTTTATAGCCCGCTTCAAAAGTTTTTATTTTTTTGACCATGTTGCACCACTCCAAAAATTCTGAAATGTTCGTGGTATGTTTGGTGGTAAAAGATACATTTTATGGGATTTTTTCATGATTGCACCTCGAAAACTTGCCATAGAAATGGAGGTTTGAAATTTGAAAAATTGCATAACTCTTTTAAAATTGATCGAAAAAAATTGAAAAAATTATTGAAAACCCTTTTATTGTCAAGATACTATAAATAAAATTTCAACTTTCCACCTTTATAATAAGGCGAGAAAAAAAATTTAATCGAAAACTTGTTTTTGCCTATATCTGCGAAAATAGGCGCAACTGGAGCCTGAAATTTTTGTCAAAATTTTTTTCGATGTGGCTCACTTTTTGCCCTAGGAACCGTTCGAAAAGCTCTCGGGGCATTTTCGACTATCTTATCCCATCATTGCCCTTTGAGTACGAATTTCTGCTAAATTAAATACTCGAGAAATATGGTGGCGCGATTATGGTTTGTATCCCAAATAGTTGTTCTACAATAATAATGAGATGATAAAAGTCACAAACGGTTTTACTCAATAAAAAATCATTACCTTAAACATGAAAGAGATTAAAAGGTAAGTACCGAAGTACCTGCAAGTTTCGAACAAAGTTCAATTTCTATGTTTTAGCCACACCTCTTAGCTTCTATTAGAAAAGAAATAAATGTCTAAATCAAATCGTATACTATTACGAAATTAATAATGAATATAATTCTTCTTCTTACGACAGCGTACTTATTGCGAGTAAAAAAGAAAATAATTCAATATTTAAATTAATTCATCGTCACTCTATTTTGGATCAATGGCATATTTCCTTATGCGCTGACTACGCTTGCGCATAGGTTTTTGGTGTCGGAAATTTTCACTTACATTCGATTAAAAAAAAACATTTCAACTCAAAAAAATCATTTTTGAAAGAAAATAAATTATTATCAGCACTTATTCCTTTTATTTATGAATAGCAATAATATATAATTCATGTTCTGATGTTTTTATATTGGAGACAGTAATCAAGAACCAGGAGTCAACTAAAAATTGACTCTGACTCTAGCCTGACTACGGAGTCAAGGCAACATTGACTCAGACTTCGACTCTTGACTTTGGAGTCAGGTTTAAAATTTGACCCCGACCCCAGTCACTGACTCTACAGTTAAATTGAACATTTGGCTTCGACGTCACTTTGACTCCGGAGTCAGGTTGAAAATTGACGCCCACTCCAACCCCTGACACCGGAGTCACTTCGGTTTTGGAATCTTCGTTGTGATAGTATTTTTTGTTTATTACCGTAATTATTACGGACTAGGAGTTACCAAAAAATTATGACTCAGATTCTGATTCTGATCCCTAACTCCGGAGCATTTCTCCAAACATGACTCGAACTCCAATTTGACTTCGGAGCAAATCTAAAAACCCAACTCTAACTCCAACTTGACTCTGGAGTCAGGTTGAACATTTGACTCCGACTACAACTCCTGACTCCGGAGTCACTTCGTTGTTCGAGTCTTTGTTGTGAAGGTATTTTTTGTTTGTAATTATTATGAACTAGGAGTCACCTAAAAATTTTGACTCAGATTCTGACTCTAATCCCTGACTCCAGAGCATTTCTTCAAACATTAATCCGACTCCACTTTGACTATGGAGAGGAAATCTGTAAGCTCAACTCTGACTCCGACCTGACGACCTGACTCCGGAGTCAGTTGAAAATGTGAACCTGACTCCAACCTCTAACTCCGAAATCTTGATTCTAGACTCTGGCTTGTCTCCGTAGTCATTGCAGTTTCGGAGTCATTAAGTGACTCCTAGTCCTTGACAGTAATTATTGAACATGTGAGCAACCAGAAATTGTTAGCTATGTGTTTAATACTATCGTGGCAAAAACTCCAAAAATAGATGCCTCCTAAATAAGCAAAAATGTAATCTTTTTCGATAAGCAATACGCATTCCTTTTCTTTCTTCAAAACAGTAATTTTATTTGTGTTTTCAAAAAAAAAAAGAGTCATCGAAAAAGATTGAGTGGTGCTCAGTATCGCAAAGAAGTAAGGAGAAAAAACAAAACTCGAAGAAGTGATTAAAAACTAGGAAACTAGATAATTTTTACAAAAACATTGAAACACGGACAGAAAATGATAAAAAAGGTGAAATTTGGAGAAGACGGCGAATGTTTCCAAGCGTAGGGCGGAAAAATCCTAAATCCACCAACGTATTGGATTTGTGTTAATTTGAATACGAGTAAAATATTTTTTTGCATCAACTCCGATTCCTACAAAACTAGTAGATATAGCACGTTCATTTTTAAAAATGTTATTAAAACTTTTGGCCCGACTCAATGCTCTACTCGATGAGAAGTACAACTTCAAATACACGGAATCAACATCATAAACAAAATCACGATAAAAAGCAATACTGAGTCAATGAGGGTATCCAGACTCCCAACCCCAACCTGTTCATTTCTGCAAGAACAATTTGAAGTTTTTTAGCTAAGTTTTTAACTTAAAAACGACAGCTATACAGCCTACCTGATTTGAGAAGGTAAGGTCAGGGAGGGTGGGGTTTTCAAATCTTTGCATTTCAGACTATTTGTAATCATCTGGCAAATGTCCAACTTTTTGGTATTTTTTCCCTACACGCGTAGCGCCGGTGGGTATTTACAAAATATGCTCAAAATTTGGTGAGAACTCTTCTTGAAAATACGCAAGAGTACTTTATGTGTTTTTTCGATAAATTTCAAAATGGCTGATTACTCAAATTTTGAGGAAGGTTGGAGAAGGGCAAATAGCTCAAATTTTTTGTTTTTGATCTCGTATGAAAGAATGAGCCACGGACGCTAACATATCCAAATTTCAGCTTTCCAAGTGCATATTGGGAGGAGTTAGAGCAACGGCTTTTTGAGGAAGTTTTGAGTCATGAAATTTCTTGAATCTTCCATATCTCCCCACCAAATAAAGTTAAAGATGTTAAACTTTTTGTGTGGGGTTAGTTGGTTACCAGAATATGACCACTTGAATTTGGATCAAAATAGACCCAAAATGGCTGATTATCAAAATTTGAGTAGAGCTTGAGGAGCCTTAAGTTTGTAAAAATGTAATTAATATGAACTCATATGATTATTTGGGATAAGAAGTATACTATATCCCCAATTCACCTTCATACATGATACTGGGAGGGGTTATCAAACTTGAAATGCGATGAGGGTACACGAAGGTCGAAAATTTTTTATTGCTATGTCATATGATAAAATGAGTTGAAGTGACTAACTTATTCTGATTTTAGCTTCCCAAGTGAATTTGGAGAGAAGTTAGAGCAAAGAACGGCTTTTGGAGGGGAATATGTAGCAGGAAATTTCATGAATCATCCATATCTCATCACCAAATCGGCCTAGAAAGGTCAAACTTCGTGTGTATGATAGTTAATGACCAGAATATGACCTCATCAATTTGAGTCAAAATGGATCTAAAATGGCTGATCTTCAAGATTTGAAGATAATGTGAGGAGCCTCAAATTGTTCTAATTTGAGAAATATCTGTTCACATGACTATTTCATGGCAAGAAATACTACGTTTGTGCCAAATTTGACTTCTTAAGTGTTTTTGGAAAGGACAGGGAAGGGGTTTTCAAACTTGGTACTGGGTGTGGCCTGTAGTCATGAACGGTTATGCAAGGTTATTACTAAATCAAAACAAGCCCCAGTTAAAAACTCGGCTCCACTAATGCGGCATGGCTGCTTACGTTTTTGTTTTTTACTGTGCCATACACAGCAACTCTAGCCAAAGGCACATTTACTGGATAGTAAGGTCTCAAGGTTTTTTGAAGAAAGTACAGAAAAAACTCTACTTTCACTAAAGTAACTGAGGGCTTATACTTGCAATGTACAATTTCATGCTCTATTCATTGCCATAATCTCGTTCCGATACAGGAAATCAAATCAGAATTTTTAGTTGAATTTTCAACTTAAAAACTATAGCTATTACTTTTGGTATATTCTTCAAAAAACGTAAATAATACAAAATGTGGAAATTTAAAAAATTTCTAGCTCGCTCCAAAATCATTAAAAAGGTTTGGGCTGTTGTTTTAGATGCATAATTTTATGCTATATTCAATGGCGCACTTCAAATTTTGATTCGAGAAACAAAAACATGTTTTGAATAGACTTTTATTTGTTTCGAGGGTAAGAATGGAGAAAATGGGGCTTATACGCTTGTAAATCAGGCATTAATAGACTAAAAGATTAAAACATTTTTCAATACAGAGTTTTCTTGTTTTTTTTTTTAACATGATTTTTCTTTTTTGAAAAAGTACACATCGAGCAAAACTTTGTCCCACTTTTCTCTCTCCGTAAACAATAGCTTAGACAAACTGACCACGGGACCCTAGTGTCCAAGTAACCCACTATCACAGCATACAAAAAACTTTTCAGAAACATTGCCTAAAATTTGTCGAATAATGTAAACAATAACTAGGTACAAAATAAAAAGAAATGAGGAAACAATGATAAATCCAAAAAGTTGTGAAACGCCCAAACATCAAATCGTAATAAAATGAAACAGCCATGAAATTTGAGTACGAATTTCTATTAAATTGAATACTCAAGAAATATGGTGGCACGACAATTATACAATAATTGAAGAGATAATAAAAGCCACAAACGTTTTTACTCGTTGAAAAAAACATTAAAAGAGATTAAAAAATAAGTACTGAAATACCCGTAAGATGGAACAAAGTTCAATTTCTACGTTTCAACCACACCTCTTAACCTCCATTAGAAAAGAAATAAACGTATAAATAGAATCGAAAACTATTACGAAATTAACAATAAACATAATACTCTTCTTACGACAGCGTACTTATTGCTAGTGAAAAAATAAAATAGTTCAATATTTTATTAAATCATTGTCATTGTATTTTGGATTTGTGTCAACTTGAATACGAGTACAATATTTTTTTGCATCAACTCCGATTCCTACAAAACTAGTAGATATAGCACGTTCATTTTTAAAAATGTTATTAAAGCTTTTGGCCCGATTCAATGCCCTTCTCGATGAATAGAACAAGCTCAAGAGATACGTACGAATATCATTATCAACATCGAATTCTATAATAACTCTGTGATTCTGTTTCTGAACAACAATATAAGGTCTGAGCGTACGATAACCTACAACGTAGGACGTTTCGAAGCTTACATTATAATCATAATTTGATTTCCAATAATCTAACAGAAAAGCGTGTGCCGGTCGTAGATCGTCGAGTCCATAGATGACTTTGTTAGCAGGAAAGAATGTTTTATAAAACCTTCGAAGCAGATCTTTATCATTCACATATAACCCTAAATCATTGAATTCCTTGAGTTGGAAAATCCTGAGAAACTGTCGAATTATGGCATTCATCATGAAAACTTCTCCGCTCCTCAAGTCTTCATTTGGAGCTCTAATTTTCGTTATACCATCAATATGTTTGATGGTCGGCTCCATAGGTACATGTAAAGTGAAGTATCCGAAGGCGTAAAAACAGCGAAAAATTAAATCAGCAATTTTCGCATTATACTTATCCGGAAGTTCTATACCATTGATGATATTTTTCAGCATCGTAACATCTCCACTGCTGAATTTCAGGTCGTGTAAACTTGTTTCTACCTCGCTGTCGACGCCATACAAGCGCTTTTTCAGCACATCAATCACATGCTTACAATTACACAGAGAAACGATTTCAAACGATACGTTACTCGATTGATAATTGAGAATTTTATGATTTTTTGCGAAATTAACAATAGACCATGGATCGTAAATGGTCATTTCGGGGAAATCGACGAAACGATAACCGTCATAATACTTCATCGCTTTTTTCTTAACTTCATTTGGTACGTGAACACATGATAGTAACTGTCTAACTTCCATAGTTGTGAAACCATAAGAAGGCCGCGTATTTCTGTTTAACAAGTTGTAATTTACGTATTCGAAAGGCTTGCCATGATGGCCTAGTATATCAAGGTCAAGTACACCCGTTACAATTCCCATACGAACATTTTCATTCTTTTCGATACTGCTTGACATAAATTTATAGAGGAAATCCATGATTCTCTCAGCTTCTTTATTCGTTGGTGATGGAATATCGAGGAATGCCTTACGTACTGGAGCGTCGTAATCGTCGATTAAAATGTACACTTGTTTATTAAAATGTCTTTTCAACAAGGAACTGAGAAACTTCAAACTGGTAATTAAATCTTCGTCAGAGTCTATATTGCCTTATTGTAAGTTTTTCGCTACCGTTTTTCGCTACTGCTCATCTTAGAATCATCGAAATCGTCATCCAAAGCATCGATTATATATTCATGTTTTTTAAACGCAGAGGTCACGCGTTCCTTGAAAATCTCGACAAAACCTTCAAAATTAAGAGATGTCGGGTTGAAATACGATAGATTCAGATGAATCACCGGGTATTGGCTCAAATACGAATTTACGATGGTATCGTTTCTCCCTATCATCGGCGGATGCATCAATTTACTAAATGTTCCATTTTCGTGACGTATTTTCCCTTGTTTGAAGAAGTTATAACTCCACGTTACATTTGATGGCTTCGCTTTGCCATAGAAGTCCACCTCTATTTCTAAGAATGTTTTCAGCATATCTAGATTGATAGTTTTACCCCATTTTCTGGATACGTCAGCGAAACAAACGTTGCATTTTGTGCTACGATGCTTACCAGCGAGGTTTTATCCACGAAAATATCACTATTACGCACAAAGTCTTTGAAATCCATTGCCCAAGTCTTGATCCATTCACTGCATTTAACATTCCACCTATTTTTCGAGCAAATTGTCGGTTGATAAATTTGATTGTTACTTAATCCTTCGATTGAGCTAATAACCAAAATTGGCAACAACATAAAATTGAGTAGCGCCATTACTGGTAATTGCTCATTTCAATTACAAATTAATACAATACTAGAAGTTATGAGAGTTAATATAAATACCGCGATAATATCTTTTCGTGCAAGTATCTCTGGCGGCGCATTACAAATACTTGATACACTTGTTCTTCGCAAGTTGAAACAAGTTTCACATCAAACTACGATACATATTACTGTTCCATTTCGACTATTCATTTTCGAAACTTACAACTATAACTTATTCCACCAAATTGATATCATATCGGTGTTAGTTATAGGAAGAACTCATTATTATCATCGGATGATTAATCAATCAAATTAGTGATAATATCTTCGATGAAAATTGAAAAAAAAAGATAGAATCTCTGTTACATTATCAATATCACGCGCTTCTATACCTTGAAACATTTCATCAGCATTGTGCGAAACTTATTCAGAATATTTCTATCATAAATTTTTCTTTGAGATTATCATATGGATATTTTTACCAACTCAATGGTGACCATGTAGAGGTCTCTGCTTCCTACCCTTACCAACTGATATGTCATCAACATCGGTCACCCAAATCTTAAAAATAAGGACTCAGAAGCGATCGTGTATTTTCCACGAATTGCATTTATTGCCAACAATTGGAACATGAAGTTATTCATATCTTAATGTATGAAGAAAAATTGGCAAAAAGAGGCTCGAATTTTGAAGAATTTCTTAGAATTTTGTAATTGAAATAACAAAAACTTCATGGTTACATAACTTTATTTAACATTATTATGAATTCCATTAAATAACAATATTTTGATTTGAATTTTCGGAGGTTCCTGAAATTATAGCTTATGATGAATTCTAATAATTATTATAAATATTATTATTATCATTATTATTATTGTTATTGTTTTCAATACCCATGTAAAATATTGACACGCGTCGTTGAAAAAAAAAATCAAACTCTAATTTATGTAATTTTGAAGTAAGTAATGGTGGCTGCTGAAAAAATCTTAAATTTAGGAAAACTCATTTTTTTTAATTTAATAAGAATTATCAAATTTTCAAAATTTATTCTCTTCATGGAAGAGTTGGTAAATCAACGAATATTAACTTAGATGGGTGAAATCCCGCAGGTCTTATCTTCTACTTTTCAACACGCGTTTCGAATCTACCGAACCCTCGTTCTTAAAAATTTGTGGTCACAATACCTAGCAATTGCATACTGAAGTTGCGCACATACGTAAACTCTTTCAAAAAGTAACCTTGCAGTCAAAGTGGATTAAAATTATGCGTGGAATTCAAAAATCATAAGGAAAACCATTTTAGACCTTATCTGAGAAAATTTAGGGCGAAAATACAATTTTGGGACACATTAATTAGAATACTAATAATAGTACAGGAAGGGTTTTGCTTGCCAAGTTGACTATCAAGCTGAACTTTGCTATATACATCTAGTATAGCATACTTAACAACGTACTAAAAGTCCATACGAATCTGGTGTGTGCGACCCCTGATATGGTTGGTTACTCATTAGTAGATACAAGACTATTTGTAAATAAATTCACCTTAATGTAGCCACAACTGCTGAAAGTGATTTCAATAAATTCTAAAATTTTTCAACGTGATTTCTAAATTTAAATATATCCATAACCTTTTAAAATATGAGGTGAAAATTATTTTCTAATACATCATTGCAAAGATAATGAAGTTTCCTATAACTTGGAAGTTTCAAGATCTATGCTAAGCGAAGAAATTTGAGTAACATTAACATCGTTGCAAAGATTTTCTAACTCTCATTCCACCATATTTTACCACATAATATTTCCAAGGAGTAACGATTAAACTACACCCACATAAAGTGTTGTTTTCGCTGGGTACAAAATGTGAAAATTAATTACTCTGTTTTTGATTAAATTTTTTGATTTGTCTCAACAGAAATCAGTGTTGCCAACCCAAATGGAAAAAAATCCCCGAATTTGGCAAAAAAAATCCCAGGTACGGGAAAAAATCCCAGATCGTGTTTTTAAAATATGAACGACTTTTTTTTTTTTTTTTTTTTTTGTTTGCGAAGTATATATTCATTAAAATTGAAATTACAATTGAAAAATTTTATTAATTTTAGATTACACCTTACTGCAATTAGGGGAATTACTTTATACTTTATATTGGATTAATATGAATTATAAAAAAATAATAAATAAATTAAAGATAAAATCAAGAGATTATTATTTCTATCCTTGGACAATAGTAAAATACATTAATGCAAAAATAATTCTAAAATTCAATTCAACAAACTTAACTACTTGTGTGGCTTTGCAGTTTGCTTTCCCAGGTAAGCGGTAAAAATGCAAACAGATTAACAGAACAACATTGTTACCAACTCAGAGACTTGACTAAATGGTGAACACTGAACAGGAAAAATTCGAAAAGAAAATTTAAAAGTTTAAAACATAAATCTAATTTGTTCAATCAAATTTTATGTGTAAAAACGCTACAAAGTTTAAAAAATCCCATAAAAATAAGAAAAATCCCAGAAATCAAGAAATCCCAGAAAATCCCAGCATGTTTTCTAAAAATGTCGAAAAATCCCTAGATCCTGGGATTTATTCCTAGGGTTGGCAACCCTGACAGAAATACTGACAGACCTTCATATTTATATCATTATATCTTTCATGGAAATAAATTATTTTAAAATTTCACTTACCTTTAATTAATTCTTGACAGCTCTTCAATGTGAAAGATAAAATTTTTCAACGTGTATACATGTAACTTTTTGGCTTCCCAAGTAGGTAACTACAATCTGACAACAAAATATAAAACATAGATTATACATATGTAAAGGAGTTACAGCAGAAAACAGCTTTCAGTAGGTAAAATCGCAGAAAAAAAAGTCATAAATCTTGCATATCCCCTCACCAAATTGACCTTGAAAGGTTAAAGGTTGTACATGGGTTTCATTGGTGTCTAAAATACGACCATAGTGAATTTGAGTCAAAATTGATCAAAAAGATCCGAAATTGCGGATAGAAAAAATTGCAGGCTCCGAAGTGTGATACTCCGATTTCAACCAAACAAATATCATTTGAAAGCACATGCCTAGGGTACTTCATACCCAAAATTTCAGCTGCTTTAAACGATTTAAGGGATATTGAAAATTTTTCAACTTTTTAAAGAGGTCATATTCTAATCACCAACTAATTCCACACACGAAGTTTGACCTTTGTAGGTTGATTTGTTGAGGAGATATGGAAGATTCAAGGAATTTCATGTTTCAAAACTTCCTCAAAAAGTCGTTTTTTACTCTAACTCCCATCTAAATGTACTTAGGAAGCTTATATTTGCGTATGCTGGAATCCGTGATTCACTTTTTCTTATGAAATCGAAAACAAAAATTTGAGCTATCTGCCCTTCCTTCAGCCCCCCTCAAAATTTTAGTGATCCACCATTTTGAGATGTATCGGTAAAACAAAAAGTACACGGGTCGTATAGTCTCTCACCAACTTTTGAGCGAATTTCGTGAGTACCTCTCGGCCCTACGCGTGGGGAAAAATATAATTATATACATAACGTTGGACATTTACCAGATGATTATAAATGAT
>VFXL01000167.1:40026-80001 GCA_009761765.1 Phenacoccus solenopsis | reverse complement strand
CTGAAATGCAAAGATTGGAAGACCCCACCCTCCCCCGAACACCTTTCCTAAATCAAGTAGGCTACAATTTATGTCATTTTCACGTTAAAAACTCAGCTAATAACAAGAACAAGATATTTAAAAAATTCATATCTTCCCTCACCCACAATTGTTGAAAGCAGCTGAAATTTTGTGTATGAAATACCACTAGGCATTTATTTTTAAATTATACTTGTTTAGCTGAAATCGATGCGTCACACTTCGTTTCCAACTTTCATCTCTTTTGATTATATTAGTAGTACAAAGAAAAAGGTGTCGAAGTCGATATTTTCAAGTAAACATTCATTTAGGGCATAAGTTGGCATCCTTAATTATCAGTGCGATGTATCATAATACGCCTTGATTGTTGCACAAAAAGATTCATATAGTTTCCAAGTCGAATAACACAGATGAATTATTAATTTTTGCGCAACACTTTTCAATAGAACTAGGGCTATTTTCAGGACTCCGACAGATAAAAATTAACTATCTAACCATCATATGCCTCTTATGGCAATTTTCCTTTCGTAACCAACACGATTCAAAAAAAAATATTCAGATTAATTAATCAGATAGTTATTCTACGAGTATATTGGAATAGATAAGTACATTATTTATTTAAATTACATTAAAATTAAAATCCACTTGTGACAAAATAGCTAAGCTCGACAAGATTACAGTAACAGTTTTCCAGCTACGTGATCATAATGAAACATCTTTAATGCGTTTCGATTCGAACAGAATATCTTTCAATATAACTCAAGCTTTTACATTCATATCCGATAAATATTTCGAAAAAATTTAAATGAAGCGAATCAATACAAGAAATATTAATATTATTACTTAAATAATTAGAAAAACCAGATTTCTTCTACAAGACATACTAAAACGAGTTCGGAAAATATTTACAACGCTCGCCACTGATTAACTCCCAATTACATGTTAAGTATACACATGACTGAGAGCGAACCGCATCAGAACAAAACGATTAACATTGACATGAGCACTAAAAATTTGAATACGCATCACCAATTTCTTCTACAAATAACTAGTAAACTGTAGAATATTCGCGTGGAATAATTTAAGCCGAAAACTAGACATTTCCTATCCTAAAAGCAGTTATAAAGGGAGTGAGTTTTCTCTTGCAGTCATCATAATAGGATGCATACAGGCCAACATTACACTCGAAATTTAAATGTGATCTCAGGTGCAAGATAAGAAAAAAGTGACCAGCATCAATGAATTTCTGCTTATGAACATGAAACAATCAATTGATGAAAATACACGAAAATTATTTGGCTGTAATATTCATTTTCGATGAATTTCATTAATATTTATGCAGCTAATTTCCAAAATAGATTTTCATTTATGCTTCGATTACTCGTTGTACTTCATGAAATGGTATTTTAACTGGTATTTCTTTATTCCAGTTTGTAAACATTGAATTGATATCCAACGTTAGATATCCCATGGCAAAATGGAACATGAAAACCAAAGCCTCGTCTTCAGAAGACAAACGAAAGTAGCTGCCGTTATTTATCACCATACCCAGCGATATAATATCGTCGCGGTGCAAAGTGAAATTACGACGAGGAATTATGATATCACGCACTGAGTAAACTAAACCATTAAACAGGTGGTCAATTCTTCTATAACGAAGTACCTGCCGAAGTATTTTTGGTCCTTGAGAGAATAAACTATGAAACCACTTTTTGTCGATTTCTCCTTTCTGTAAAATATCAATAATAAAGCCAGGATTATATATACTAATATCAGGATAATTCAATGTATGATATCCGTTATATCGATGTAATAGTTCGTTAATGAATTCGGAAGGAAAAGTACGCGATAACAGTTGACCAACTTCTATTGCTGAGAAACCGTAAAAGGGATAGGTATTTCTACTCAACGCGTTATAATTCACGATATAATCTAAACCAAGAAGAGGTGTAGAGCACAAATCAAGACTGAATATTCCCGTCAATACACCTTTGGCGATATTACCATTATCAATGAATGTGGCGGTCATAAAATCGATGAAAAAATCCATAAACTTGTAAGCTTCCTTTGGTTCCAAGTGCTCGGCTTTCTTGAAGTACCCGAGTTCTATAGGCGCGTCGTAATTATCAATAAGTACGACAACACGTTGATTGTAATGTTCGTACAGTAGTGAGCTCAAGAATTGCAAACTTTTCATTACTTCCTCATACTCGTGAACGTCGCGTCGTTTAAACGCTTTGATTTTCTTCAGTTGATTTTTATACTTTGTCATTTTCGATTTATCCACTGCGGATGAATCAATTTTCTCATGTATCATGTCCAGAATAGAGTCGTGTTTTGTGAACATCTCAGCAACAGTATTGCGGAATTCGTTGAAAAAATCGTCGAAATTATTTACCACATGCGTATACCTCGACAGATCGATGATTATCACCGGGTATCGAGCGAGGTATTTGTCTATGATATCGTCGTGTCTTGAGATCATCGGTGCCTGCACTAATTTCTCGCTACTACCGTTGTTTTTTATTACTACACCTTGTTTGAAAAACTTGTAACTCCATGTATCTTTTATAGGGATAACATGACCTTCATGGTCCAGCTCCATATCTAAGAAAATTCCCAACATATCCAAGTTGATACTCTTACCCCATTTTTTCGGAAATGTCATCGAAACCAAATTTTTTTCTTCTAAAATCAATTTGATGAGTAAAGATTTGTCGACAAATATATTGCTGCTTGATACGAATTCTTTAAAGTTAGATCTATAAGTAACGATGTTCGGTTTAGTGAAATTTTTTTCTTTTACGCAAACCTTGATGAGATTTCTATTGAAACATTTGACTCCGTCGATAGATGTGGCGAAGGCTAAGAGCCACATGAAAATTATTCCATATAAACGCATCACCAAAAATGTTTTCAATAAAATCGAAAGCAAACTGCTTAACCAATTAAAGTGTAATTTCATTCGTTCAAGTTGAATTTTAAGTTCAATAGTTACCATAAGTAACAAAGCAACATACTCACTCAAAATCAATGCACGTTTCATTTTCCAATGAATGAGGATAACATAATATAATCAGTTGAAAAGAAAAAAATGATGAGAAGATTGTTGAACTTTTTGTGGATAAGATCTAGAAGAGTATCTCTTATTTCTTTCAAAAATGAAATTTATATTTATAATTATTCTTTATCTACTTTATCGTATTAATTTCATCTAAAAACGATTAAATGATAATTAAACTTGACGTTCAACATTTAAAAAGGTAATAATGAAAATCAATCTCGTGTAAATATGTGTACTTAAATTTGATAGTTGGTAGTCATATACTTTAACGAATGAGTTTTCATTTCCAAAAAGGATTAATTTATCTGTTAATCTATCTCAAAATACAATCTACGGGCTTTTTTAAAAACTAATCATCTATCATGCGTGATTTGAGCTTTATAGTCATGTTTAGTAAGGAGAACGATGATTGGTCCTCCACCCAGCCCTATTTAACATGACCTATGAAGGTGAATTTGAGGTGTAAGAGATATTGAAAATACAAGGGAACTGTTTTTGACTTCATATACCATCTGAATTCATGTAGGAAGCTGAAATGTGAATATGTTGGAGTCCTAACTTTACTTCATCCAATGACGAAAGTATCTAAAATGTTGGGGTTTGAGGCCCCCTCAAGTTCCTATCGAAGGTTCTGAGCAATGTTTAATTACATCCTTTTTGACTATGAAGCAAGAAAAAGAATAGGTGGACACTCCGTGTACATTACAAATAATCTTTTTGGATGGAGAGCATAAGAGAGGCCGAGGCAGCCTGTCTTCATGGTTTTTGAATAGTTGGCAAAGTCCTCATTTTAGTATGAGCTTGGCAAATCTGGCGAACTCATGGCGTACAGATGAGGAAAAACTACTTCCGTTTCAGTGATTTTCTAAATATGACAAACATTACAGAAATATGAGTGCCATTATATAATTTTTAAATGTATTAAAAAAAAAAAAATTGATTTTAAATAAAAATATATTCATAAATAAAATTAATGACATTAAAATATTTACACCTACATTTAAATTTAAAGTAATTATTAAATAGATAGTTTTTAATATTAAAATTATGCATGAATAAAAAAATTTTAATTAAATATCAAGTTAAACTTGAAAAAAAAAATTCAAAACAGCCAAAAATTAATGAAATATCGTGAAATATTAGAATTTACCAATTTAACCAATTGTAGAAGAAAATATACCTTGAAGTTTTTTGTTTTTTTGTTCTGAACCCTCGAGGTTCACCCGCTCCGGGTTCCTTTGCAATGGTTGGGGCCGGTTGTCTTGGATGTATAATTTTATTCCATATTCAATGGCGCAGTTGAAATTTTCATTCGAAAAACACAAACACGTTTTGAATAGACTTTTTTGATTTGTTTCGAAAGTAAAAATAGAAAAAATTCCGCTTATAGGCTTGTAAATTCGTCTTAATAGTCGAAAAAAGTCAAAAATTTTTCAGCACAGAGATTTTATTATTCTTTTTTCAGTAATTTCCATATTATTCAAGCACTAAAAGTTTTTTTTTTGAAAAATTACAGATCGACCAAACATTGTCCTACTTTCCTTTCCACGTAAACGACACTTTAAGAAATTTAATCATGTGATCCTTGTTTCCAAGTAGCCCACCATTAACGTGAAGAAAAATTTTCAAAAACAAAACATGACCTGAAATTTGACGAGTAATATGATCAATAACTACAGAGAAAAAAGAAATGAGGAAAAAATGAAAAAATCCCAAAAAGTTATGAAATGTCCTAACATCAAATTGTAATAAAAAGAACCAACTTTGAAATTTAAGTACGAATTTCTATAAAATTAAATACTCGAGAAATACGATAGCCCGACGATAGTTTGTATCCCAAATAGTTGTTCGACAATAATTAATGAGATGATAAAAGCCACAAACGGTTTTACTCATTAAAAAAATCATTAGCCTAAACATTAAAAAGATTATAAGATACGGGAGTGCCTGCCACACCTCTTAACCTCCATAAAAAAAAAAAAAAATGTCAAAAACAAATCACACACTATTACGTAATTAAACATAAACATAATTTTCCTTCTTATGATAGCAGACTTATTGCGATTAGAAAAAAGAAAA
Organism: Phenacoccus solenopsis; assembly: GCA_009761765.1. NCBI lineage: Eukaryota > Metazoa > Arthropoda > Insecta > Hemiptera > Pseudococcidae > Phenacoccus > Phenacoccus solenopsis. The sequence goes on along the minus strand of VFXL01000167.1, from coordinate 74,840 downwards.
TTATTTCAATATTTTAAATTGATTCATCCTTATTGTATTCTGGATTTGTGTCAATTTGAATACGAGTACAATATTTTTTTTCATCAACTCCGATTCCTACAAAACTAGTAGATACAGCAAGTTCATTTTTAAAAATATTACTAAAGCTTTTGGCCCGATTCAATGCCCTCCTCGATGAAAGGAACGACCACTTCGAAAACTTAGTATTAAGATAAAAATCACCAATATGGAATTCGATTATAACTCTGTGATCCTGTTTCTGGAGAACAATGTAAGGTCTGAATGTATGATTACCTACAACGTAAGACATTTCGAAGTTTACATTATAATCATAATTTGATTTCCAATACCCCAACAAAAAAGCGTGTGCCGGTCGTAGATCATCGAGTTCATCGATGCATTTGCCAATAGGTATAAATATTTTATAAAGCCTTTGAAGCTGAACTACATCATTCACATACAACCCTAAATCATTGAATTCCTTGAGTTGGAAAATCATGAAAAACTGATGAGTTATGGCATCAATTATGAAAATTATTCCGTTCTTCAAGTCTTCATTTGGAGTTTTAATTTTCGTCAAACCATCTATATTTTTAATGGTCGGCTCCATAGGTACATGTAAAGTGAAGTATCCAAAGGCGTAAAAACAGCGAAAAATTAAATCAGTAATTTTCGCATTATACTTATCCGGAAGTTCTATACCATTGATGATATTTTTCAGCATCGTAACATCCTTAATGCTGAATTTCAGGGTGTGTAAACTCGTTTCTACAACGCTGTCGACGGCAAACACGTGTTTTTTCAGCACAGCAGTCACATGTTTACAACTCAACAAAGAAGTGATTTCAAACGACACGATATTCGATTGATAATTAAGAATTTCACCATCATTTGCGAAATTAACAATAGACCATGGATCGTAAATGGTCATTTCGGGGAAATCGACGAAACGATAACCGTCATAATAATTCATCGCTTTTTTCTTCACTTCATCTTCTACGAACACACATGACAGCAACTGTCCAACTTCGTTGGTTGTGAAACCGTAAGAAGGGCGCGTATTTCTGTTTAACAAGTTGTAATTTACGTATTCAAAAGATTTACCATGATGGCCGAGTATATCAAGGTCAAGTACACCCGTTACAATTCCCATACGAACATTTTCATTCTTTTCGATACTATTCGAAATAAATTTATAGAGGAAATCCATGATTCTTTCAGCTTCTTTATTCGATGGTGATGGAATATCTAGGAATGTTTTACGTACTGGAGCGTCGTAATCGTCGATTAAAATGTATACTTGTTTATTAAAATGTCTTTTCAACAAGGAACTGAGAAACTTCAAACTGGTAATTAAATCTTCGTCAGAGTCTATATTGCCTCTATTGTATTTCTGAAGGTATGACGATAATTTTTCGCTACCCGTTTTTCGCTACTGCTCATCTTAGAATCGTCGAAATCGTCTTCCAAAGCATCGATGATATATTCATGTTTTTTAAACGCAGAGGTCACGCGTTCCTTGAAAATCTCGACAAAACCTTCAAAATTAAGAGATACTGGGTTAAAGCACGATAGATTCAGATGAATCACTGGGTATTGACTCAAATACGAATTTATGATGGTATCGTTTTTCCCTATCATCGGCGGATGCATCAATTTACTAAATGTTCCATTTTCGTGACGTATTTTCCCTTGTTTGAAGAAGTTATAACTCCACGTTACATTTGATGGCTTCGCTTTGCCATTGAAGTCCACCTCTATTTCTAAGAATGTTTTCAGCATATCTAGGTTGATAGTTTTACCCCATTTTCTGGGATACGTTAGGAAACAAACGTTGCATTTTGTGCTACGATGCTTACCAGTAAAGATTTATCAACGAAGACATCACTACTACGTACAAAATCTTTGAAATCCATTGCCCAAGTGTTGATCGATCGACTACTTTTAACATTACATGTATTTTTCAAGCAAATCGACGGCTGGTGTATTTGGATATTACTTATCCCTTTGATTGAGCTGATTGCCAAAATCGGCAACAACATAAAAATAAGTAGCGCCATTATTAGATACTGTTCATTTTAATTACAAATCAGATGCTAGACGTTATGGGAATGAACGTAAAATAATGCGATAATACCTTTTGTGCTAGTATGTATGATGGCGCATTACAGTACTTGATATGCTTGTCCTTCGCAACTTAAAACAAATTTCACATCAAACTACGATACATAGTACTGTTCCATTTCAACTATTCTAGAGAATATTTCCTTTAATGATTATTTCACAAGAGATATTTAATTTTACGAAACTCACAACTACGAGTATAATTTATTGCACCAAAATGATATATCAGTGTTAGTTATAGTAAATTATTATCATCAGATAATTAATCAATCGAATTAGTAATAACATCTTGGATGAAAATTGAAAAAAAAAAGATAGAATCTCCTGTTTAATTTTCAATACCACGTACCATAAATTTTTCTTCAATCCTCACAAATAAGCAACACATTACACACAATATGATGGCAAAAAGGACTGCTGAAAAAAAAATGACAACATAATGTCAAAAACCACATTTCCAAGCATGTCTATTTCAACATTATGTTACCTACGAAAAAAATATCAATTTTTTACTTTAATGTCTTTCTTCACATATGTTACGATATGAGGTTAAGATTATCCTAATGGACATTTTTTTACAATCCCTATTACTTCATACCAACCCAATCGTGACCACGTAGAGGCTTCGGCCTCATCCCCTCACGCACTGATATACTTTCAACATCGGCCACCCAAACCTACTCAACTTATAAGAATGAATTTGAAAATAAGGACTCAGATGCGAATGTGCATTTTTTACAGACTGCCGACTTATTTACTATACACGGTCGAAGTGACTAGGGTGCGACTATCATCTCTTTATGGTCGAAGTGACCGATCTCGGTTTCGATGCATTTAGTATCTTGTTAGTAATACTCTATTATATCGACGTACTCGTTTTAATACCTCCTAACCTCCAGAAAATAACTTTACAGGAGGCACAAAACACTAATTACTGTTTATAAATTCGCCAAGACACTTAAAAAAAAGAGCTAGACTTGGGAGATTGAAATTCGGATATATTACGTCGGTGACTAATTATAATTTCATATGAAATTGAAAATAAAAATTCTGAACCATTCGTCCCCTCTCAAAATCGAGAAAATTGGTTTTGCCGCACGTATGGCTAACGAGGTACTTGCAAATCAATCGGTTTTTTTCTATGAACGAATCATTCATAAACAGAAAATTGTCATTTTGCGGCTTAAGAGTTATTACAACTTGTACGTCGATATATATGAAAACATTTTTTGTTAGGATTTTTTTTTGTAAAGAAGTCTACATATACTGGACTATTTTTACATTCGATAATTTAAAATATTTATTTATTTATTTATTTTTTTTTCAAATATTTGAGTGCCTCCTCACATATCGTCATGTGCCCTTTACGAACGGGACATTTCGAAGAAAATACGAATAGTCACCTATTTTAGCTTAATTTAATGTTAAATTTATATTTAAAAAAAAATTGCCGTGCAATTATTAATCACATGAATTTCTTCTTGAAATAACTAGTACACTGTAGAACATTCGCATTATAGTCCGATATGACGGTACCGTTAATGGAGAAATTAATGACAAAAATTAAGCCTCGTCTACAGAAGACAAAGGAATGTAGCTGCCGCTATTTATCATCATACCCAGCGATATAATATCGTCATGGTGCAAAGTGAAATTACGAGTAGGAATTATAACAGACCGCGAAGCCGAAAATTAGACATTTCCTATCCTAAAAGCAGTTATAAAGGGAGTGAGTTTTCTCTCGCAGTCATCATAATAGGATGCATACAGGCCAACATTACACTCGAAATTTAAATGTGATCTCAGGTGCAAGATAAGAAAAAAGTGACCAGCATCAATGAATTTCTGCTTATGAACATTAAACAATCAATTGATGAAAATAGGCGAAAATTATTTGGCGGTAATATTAATTTTCGATGAATTTCATTAATATTTATGCAGCTAATTTTCAAAATAGATTTCAATTTCTGTTTCGATTACTCGTTGTACTTCATAAAATGGTATTTTAACTGGTATTTCTTTATCCCAGTTTGTGAACATTGAATTGATATCCAACGTTAGGTATCCCATGGCAAAATGGAACATGAAAATCAAATCCTCGTCTTCAGAAGACAAAGGAAAGTAGCTGCCGTTCTTTATCATCATACCCAGCGATATAATATCGTCGCGGTGCAAAGTGAAATTACGTCGAGGAATCATGGCATCACGCACTGAGTAAACTAAATCATTAAACAGGTTGGCAATTCTTCCATAACGAAGTACCTGCGGAAGTATTTGTGGTCCTTGAAGAATAAACTATGAAACCAATTCTCGTCGATTTTTCCTTTCTGTAAGATGTCGACGATCGAGCCAGGATTATATATACTAATATCAGGATAATTCAATGTATGATATCCGTTATATCGATCTAATAGTTCGTTAATGAATTCGGAAGTAAAGGTACGCGATAACAGTTGACCAACTTCTATAGCTGAGAAACCGTAAAAGGGATAGGTATTTCTACTCAACGCGTTATAATTCACGATATAATCTAAACCAAGAAGAGGTGTAGAGCACAAATCAAGACTGAATATTCCCGTCAATACACCTTTGGCGATATAACCATTATCAATGAATGTCGCGGTCATAAAATCGATGAAAAAATCCATAAACTTGTGAGCTTCCTTTGGTTCCAAGTGCTCGGCTTTCTTGAAGTACCCGAGTTGTATAGGCGTGTCATAATTATCGATAAGCACGACAACACGTTGACTGTAATGTTCGTACAGTAGTGAGCTCAAGAATTGCAAACTTTTCATTACTTCCTCATATTCGTGAACGTCGCGTCGTTTAAACGCTTTGATTTTCTTCAGTTGATTTTTATACTTTGTCATTTCCGATTCATCCACTGCGGATGAATCAATTTTCTCACGTATAATGTCCAGAATGGAGTCGTGCTTTGCGAACACCTCAGCTACGGTATTGCGGAATTCGCTGAAAAAATCATCGAAAGAATTCCACATGGATGTATACCTCGGTAGATCGATGATTATCACCGGGTATCGAGCGAGGTATTTGTCTATGATATCGTCGTGTCTTGAGATCATCGGTGCCTGCACTAATTTCTCCCACTTTCGGTTGCCCTTCATTACTACACCTTGTTTGAAAAACTTGTAACTCCATGTATGGTTTATAGGGATAACATGACCTTCATGGTCGAGCTCCATGTCTAAGAAAATTCTTAACATATCCAAATTGATACTCTTACCCCATTTCCTCGGAAATGTCATCGAAATCAAATTTCTTTCTTCTAAAATCAATTTGATGAGTAATGATTTGTCGACAAATATATCGCTGCTTGATACGAAATCTTTGAAGTTAGATGAATGAGTAACGATGGTCGCTTTAGTGAAATTTTTTTCCTTCATGCAAACCTTGATATGATTTCTATCGAAACATTTGACTCTGTGGATAGATGTAGAGAAGGCTAACAGCCATATGAGAATTATTCCACATAAATTCATCACCATAAATGTTCTCAACAAAATGGAAAGCAAATCGCTCAACCAATTAAAGTGTAATTTCATTCGTTCAAGTTGAATTTTAAGTTCAATAATTACCATAAGTAACAAAGCAACATACTCACTCAAAATCGAAATTTCCACGTAATATCTATCAACTAGCACGTTTCATTTTTCCAATGAATGAGGACAACATAATATAATCAGTTGAAAAGAAAAAAATGATGAGAAGATTGTTGAACTTTTTGTGGATAAGATCTAGGTGAGTACCTCTTATTTCTATCAAAAATAAAATTTATATTTATAATTATTCTTTATCTACTTTATCGTATTAATTTCATCTAAAAACGATTAAATGATAATTAAACTTGACGTTCAACATTTAAAAAGGTAATAATGAGAATCAATTGCGTGTAAATATGTGTACTTAAATTTGATAGTTGGTACTCATATACTTTAATGAATGAGTTTTCATTTCGAAAAAGGATTAATTTATCTGTTAATCTATCTCAAAATACAATCTATGGGCTTTTTTAAAAACTAATTATCTATCATGCATGATTTGAGCTTTCTAGTCATGTTTAGCGAGGAGAACGATGATTGGTCCTCCACCCAGCCCTATTTAACATGACCTATGAAGGTGAATTTGAGGTGTAAGAGATATTGAAAATACAAGGGAACTGTTTTTGACTTCATATACCATCTGAATTCATATAGGAAGCTGAAATGTGAATATGTTGGAGTCCTTACTTTACTTCATCCAATGACGAAAGCATCTAAAATGTTGGGGTTTGAGGGCCCCTCAATTTCCTATCGAAGGTTCTGAGCAATGTTTAATTACATCCCTTTTTGACTATGAAGCAAGAAAAAGAATAGGTGGACACTCCGTGTACATTACAAATAATCTTTTTGGATGGAGAGCATAAGAGTGGCCGAGGCAGCCTGTCTTCATGGTTTTTGAATAGTTGGCAAATTCCTCATTTTAGTATGTGACGGGCAAATCTAGTAAACTCAGGACGTATGATGAAGAAAAACTTCTTCCGCTCCAGTAATTTTCTAAATATGACAAACATTTTAGAAATAGGAGTATTACTATATAATTTTTGAATTTATATTGAAAAAAGAATTCATTTTAAAATATATATATATATATTTAATCAAAAATATACTCATAAATAAAAATAATCATATTAAAATATTTATACCTACACTTATATTTAATGTAATTGTTAAATAGTTTTTGATATTAAAATTATACATGAATAAAAAAATTTAAAAAAAAGTTTCAAAATAGCCAAAAATTGATGAAATATCATGAAATATTAGAATTTACCAATTTTATCAATTGTAGAAGAAAATATATGTACCTTGAAGTTTTATTGTCTTTTGTACGATTGTTTTTTTACTCCAACTTATCCATTAAAAAAATTAAAAGAGTGATTTAAAAAACGAAATTTCGACTTTCACTTTACTACCACTATAAGCAGAGCTACCTACCCACGAAGTTACACAACATATAAAATTTAATAAATTCTCATTGGAGTATTATACTAGTATGATATGAAATTTCAGTATCGTTATTCTATTTTCAAAAAGGAAAGAACATAATGTTTGAGCGAAAAAATGAAATAAAAAGTCGACAATCGTAAAATTGCATGAGATTAGTATGTCCATCAAAAATAATAAGCCCCAAAACATTTTAACGATTTTGTGAGGAGTTGGCAATTTTCAATTTTTTTAATTTTTTTACTGTGCCATACACAGCAACTCTAAATAGAGGCACATTTGCTGTAGAGTAAAATCAAGATTTCAACATTTAGTATTAAGGTTTTTTGACGAAAATACAGAAAAAATTCTACTTTCACTAAATCAGCCAAGGGTTTATATTTGCATTGCACAATTTTATGCGCTATTCGATACCATAATTTATTCATGTTTAAGTTTCTCTAATACGTATATTTTTCAAAAAAAAAAAAAAAAAAAAAATGTGAAAATTTAAAATCCATTAAACGGTTGGGGCCGGATGTCTTCGATGTATAATTTATGCTATATTCAATGGTGCAGTTGAAATTTTCAATCAAAAAACACAAACACATTTTGAATAAACTTTTTGATTTGTTTCAAAAATAAAAATAGAAAAAATGAAGCTTATAGGCTTGTAAATCGGCCATCATAGCCCAAAAAATTCAAAAAATTTTTAGTACAGAGTTTTTGTCCTTCTTTTACCGGTAAGTTCCATATTATTCAAGCACTAAAAGTTTTTTTATTTGAAAAAAGTACAGATCAAGCAAAACATTGTCCAACTTTCCTTTCCGCATAAACGATACTTTGAGAAATTTGATTATGTCATTCTTGTTTCCAAGTATCCCATAATTAACGTAAAGAAAAATTTTCAAAATCAAGGTATATCCAGAAATTTGACGAGTAATATAATCAATAACTACAGAGTAAAAAGAAATGAGGAAAAAATTAAAAATCCAAAAATTTATGAAATATGATATGTCCAAACATCAAATTGTAATAGAAAAATGTTTCGAAATTTAAGTACGAATTTCTATAAAATTAAATACTCGAGAAATATGACAGTGCCACGATGGTTTGTTTCCCAAATAATTGTTCGACAATAATTAATGAGACGATAAAAGCCACAAATATTCTAATTCATTAAAAAAATCAATTACTTAAACATTACAAAGAACCTCTTAACCTCTATAAAAAAAAAAAATGTCTAAAACAAATCACACACTATTATGTAATTAAACACAAACCTAATTTTCCTTCTTACGATAGCAGACTTATTGCGATCAAAAAAAAGATACTCAACTCAACATTTTAAATTGATCCATCCTCATTATATACTATTACGAAATAAATAATAAACATAATTCTTCTTCTTACGACAACGCGTACTTATTGCGAGTCAAAAAAGAAAACAATTCAATATTTTAAATTTATTTATCGTCATTGTAGTTTGGATTTGTGTCAACTTGAATACGAGTACAATATTTTTTTGCATCAACTCCGATTCCTACAAAACTAGTAGATATAGCACGTTCATTTTTAAAAATGTTATTAAAGCTTTTGGCCCGATTCAATGCCCTTCTCGATGAAATGAACGACCTCTTGAGATACGTACGCATACTAATATCAAAATTACCAAAATCATCAACATCGAATTCCATAATAACTCTGTGGTCCTGTTTCTGGAGAACGATATAAGGTGTGAGTGTATGATTACCTACAACGTAAGACATTTCAAAGTTTACATTATAATCATAATTTGATTTCCAATATCCCAACAAAAAAGCGTGTGCCGGTCGTAGATCATCGAGTTTATAGATGTATTTGTCAGCAGGTATAAATATTTTATAAAGCCTTTGAAGCTGATCTCTATCATTCACATATAACCCTAAATCTTTGAATTCCTTGAGTTGGAAAATCCTGAGAAACTGATGAGTTATGGCATCAATTATGAAAATTATTCCGTTCTTCAAGTCTTCATTTGGAGTTTTAATTTTCGTCAAACCATCTATATTTTTAATGGTCGGCTCCATAGGTACTGTGGTATGGTGCTGGTCACCGGTGAAGGTTACCAAATACCACATGCTCGCCACGCTGAAGCGAGCTCTCAGGGGGTTCATATTTTTTGCAGGGCTAGATTTATTTCGCTGGCGAACCACACGAGGCGGCTAGGTGCAAACCTGCACCACACCACGCCGTTATGGTTTTGCCTTAGCGATTAAAAACAAACAATTACAAATGAAAAGAAATTTATTTTACGTTAAGAAACAGAAAGCCGAACGGACGACGTTATTTAGACATATATAACCTACGATACTTAGCTCAGTGAAATCTTCGTAGTGCGGCGAACACGCGGTTTCAACGTCGAAGTTGATTCACCGAATGCAGAATCGCGAATTACACAAATATAAAAATAATAAAAAGTTTAACTAATCGCGATGGTGTTTTAACTTATTTAATAACGAGTTCACATTAATTTTGAGTTAATATTCCATAAAAATCACTTCAAAAGAAAACGATCATTCAAGAGCGTGTGCATCACTTTCAAACGCTATAAGCACACTGCCGTTGTCCTGACGTGAAACTCATGCGGTGCTTGACTTACTCATCGTAAGTCTCACCGTGAATCTCACCGGGGACATGGCAGAAAGAATGACAAGAAAAGAACACACGAAACGTGCGGAACTACACGGTAATAACTTACGTTTTTACCGGTAATCACGCGCGAACGTGTTTTAATTTTCAATTTCTCGGACACCCCCGAAAACTCATATCACATATATTTCCCCCCTCCAGGTTCAAAAGTTTGGTGACAAACTTTTGACATGCTGGAGAGCATCATCAACATTTGTGGTATGAAAATTCGGTGGCGAATTTTGAGTTGAAGGGGTGACGCGATGTGAACACGCGAATGACAAGTAAGTGACAGATGACAAATGAAAAGATGACAAATATAAAACGCGATTACAAAGCAAATGCTGTACGCGAGGAAAAACATCGATTAGTAAGTACACGTAAGTATATATATATCAAAAAAGGTAACAAAAATTTCTTCTGGTACAAAAATTGCAAAAAAAATTAAAAAATTCAGTCTTCTAAAAATAACAAAAAATAACAAAATAAAAAATGCATCTTATGCGTTCATTCCGTCGGCACTTAAATCTAAATAAAAAAATGAAAAAAGTTTTTTTATTTACAAAATGACATAATCGGGTACACGCGGTTATGAACAGCGAGGTAATTTTTGTCGAAATTTTGGTACAGAAAGAATGATCAAAAGTACACGCAGGTGACGCGAAATTACGAAATGAAAATTTGCGAACAGCTGGTTTCAGCCGTGTGTGAAACGCTTATGGACGTGAGGTGAAGAAGTCTGGAGCAGCGACCATGTTGTAGAACTCGATCTCCTCTTTGAACCTCATCGATGTTCCTCTCCTGGTGAGAGTCGATGGATCGGGCTGGTCCGAGATGATGACATGGTGAATTGGACGCCGGAATTTGATGACGTGACGGTCAAGAAAGTCTTGACCCAACACGACAGTCGGTGTCTGCATTCTCCAGTCTTCGACCAAGTTGATGACGAAGTCAAGCTTCCATTTGCTTGCAACTTTAAGGGAGATTTCGCCATATTTACAGAATCGAGGCGTGTGATTGGAGATCCATTTCACCTCTTGTACTTGGTACGCATTAACCAGGAAGTCTTGGTGGTTGACCTTTGTACAACGTTCCACACGGTTGAGTTGTTCATCCGTCATCGCGGCGGAATTGCACATTGACCAGTCGATACCAGAATCGACAATAATGATTGGTTTGCGATCGTTGCGCCTATGCCATAACGTTAGGCATTCTTCGTAAAACGAAATCGGGGCGTTGTAAACACGATCAGGATACGGTTTTGGTACGTGGCTTAAGTCACGATAGTATGCAACTTCCATCTTTCCCTCAACTTCCAGGTTATGAAGTTGTTCTGTTGAGTACAACCGGGCATTCGGAATCAAATCGCTAACAGCCAGTTGTTGAGCAGACTGCGGAACAGGTCGCGCGGTTGGATGACTTTCTGCTCGTTGAGTGTGTGGCTCAGGATGAGGGAGAGACGTGCGTTCGGATGAGGATCGTTCAGGGAGTGCGAATTGGATGTGTCGAGCGGAAGAAGTTCTGGTACTCTTTCGTGGAAGGTTTTCAGGAAACGAATCAGATAATGACGGGGATGCTGGGCTGGAGATAACCGGAGCAGATGAAGTACTCGGTCGAGATTCGGCCGTCGATGATCTTACAGCGGTGACTGAGGCGGTCGCGGACTCGACTGCGATTTCGAGTTTCTTCATTGATTCGGTGATTTCCTTCATCTCTGATTGAAGATCGCGGACGGATTTGGTGTTGCGATCATAGTTTCTGATCAACGCCATTTTGAAGCGATCGATCTCGGTATTATTCTCCTGAATTCGTTTCTCAATCGTTTCCACTGCTTGAAAGATTGTGTCTTTTATGTCGTTCCGTAGATCGGCTACGACTTGATTGATGTCGAAAAGAGTAGCATAATCTTCATCCAGCAGGCACTCTTCATCTGGTATTTCTGAACTTGACGAATTATTCCCTTCATCCGACGGTTGAGTCGTTTTGATAGCGGTTGGTCCGCTAACGGCGGTGATCGTCGTTCCATGAACGGTTTGTGCACACGTTTTTGGTACAACTGACTTTGGTTGAATTGGTTGAGTGTTCTGCGATGTCGAAGGTTGTATGGTAGAATTCGAGGTCGTCGATGGTATTTTGGTTGATGCGCTCGTGGTTTCATCACGACGTTGTTCGGCGGGTTGCCGATCTGATAGTCGGCGAGTAGCGGCCGGACAACTAATATGTCGAGTCGCGATGGCGCGATTTTGTACTTGGTGGCGTGGAACGATTTCTTCGTCGTAGTAATCGGCGGTTATTAGATCGTCGGCGGTTAAACGCTGATTCTGGTTGAGGAAGGCCGTACGGAGTTGTTGATTGGACAGATGGTAATGTCCACGGACACACAGTCCATACCGTGGTAAGTCTTCCTCTCGATCTACGCCTCTCGAAATGTCAACAACGGTTAGTCGTTTTAATTTAGACATTTTCGTATGCTAAACGACGAATATATAAATACAAAATAAATTAATATTATTGTTCCATGAGTACATTATTTTTTGACCTTGAGCGTACCATACAATCTCGAGTTTTTTAAACGCGAATTTTAACAAAGATGGTTGTAGGGATGTTGTTCCTACATTTATTCGTATTATTTTTACTTTCTTCATCACGTGAATTTTGGTGAAGACACGTGGAATTGTTTACACGTGGATGCTCACTAAATACGTGGGGCATACGTAAACGTGAGGCATGAATGCACACGTGGAGCTTGAATTGCGCACAGAATACGTGGAACATTTTACCTTTTTCACGTGAGGCTTTTTGATGTTACGAAGGACGTGAGGCAAAAGTACACGCTTTTCTTACGAGAGACGTGAGGCGTTATGTGTATGTACGTAAATCTCCACGAGAACGTGAGGCAAATGTCGAACCTATCACGTGAAGTTTTCACAAGAGATGTGAGGCTTTCTTCATGTGAAGTGGTGTTAATATTTCGACTTCGTATGACTTTTTATTTGAACACGTGAGGTTTTCACGAGAAACGTGGGGCGAGATAAATCTCGAACCTTACGTAGGGCTAATGGTCACATGCCTTACAGTCAAACGTGAGTATCCACGAGAAACGTGGAGCAAATGTTACGTGAAGCAACTACGTTTTACGTGGGGCTATTTCACATAGGTAGCCAATCGTCACGTGGAACAAATGGTATTTTTTCATGTGGTGCAACTATGCTTTACGTGGGGCATTCAGCATCACGAACAACACGTGAATTACGTTTTGCGTAGGTTGGAATTTTAGAGGTTCGCAGTTGGGCAAACTGATTTCGATGTTGTTTACTTCGAGGTCGTCGAATGCGGCGGGAATGGTGAAATCGATTCCGGTTTCGAGAGTGACTTTATTGTAGAACTGACTCAAATTTTGGAAGGGCTCGAAATCAATGCTTCCTCGAACGCTATTGATTTCGTTCATTTCTACATCCGAGATAAGCGATGTATCTTCGAATGGGATGTAGAAGTCTTCGTTCAAACTCGGAAGGGTTAATCGAGTTTGATGGGTTTTGAAGTCGGTTCCCATTTTAAAGTCTTCGAGAATATTTCTCCCAACAAGCATTCGGCGGTTTAAATCAGGTAGAACTGCCATGCATACCTCTATTGGTTGATTTTTGTCTGCGGGAATTTTCGCAAATTTGCACCGAAGAACAACAGCTAGTTTCGGTTTGATCTTCTTTTTTCCGGTGGCTAGGGAAAAAGAAGCATTCGAGCCAGTTAACGGAATTTCTGCTCGAATTAGTGAAGGATGGTCATTTTTGACTTGTCGAAATAATCCTTCACCGATGAAGCTGAATGCTGCGCCTGTGTCAAGCAACGCGAGTTCGTTGATCGATTCGAACGCGATGGACGCGAGAGGTGGTCGATCAGGAATGCGTATCGAACTCTTGATTTTCGGCATTGGAGATTCAACATCTTCATCGAATGCATTAACTGTTGTATCTTTTGGAGCGGATGCGTTGATCTCAGCTTCAAGAGCATCATCAAATGATTTGGTCTCAGATTCTAGGAGGCTCGAGTCGATTTGGTTTAAATCGGTCTCATTTGATGGTGACAGGACGCAAGAATTGAACGCAGGTGTTGCGATCTTTCCGGAAGTGGAATTCGGTTCATTTATTTCAGAGCAGGTGGAATTTTGAGATTCGATGGAATTGATCTCTTTTTCAGGTGGTTTATCGAGCTTAAGCACCTTGACAAGTTGTTCTGAAATAAATCGATGAGCGTCGTCATTTAAGTGAACGTAATCATATCCACCATGTGTGACTTTACAAAACAACGCGAGTTTCGGCGAGTACGTGATTTCATTGCGAATTACGTATTGATACGTTTCAGCATTCTTGAATTCAGGCTTCCGTTGGACTGTATACATGAACAGGTTGAAGCAATCAACTCGCGGCTGTTTCCGAGTAGCGAAGAAAATTTGAGTATTTAAACTCTGAAGTCTCTTCCAAAATTGAACGTCGGTGTCGCGGTTGAGCAACGGAGCTAGTTGACAAACAATCACGTGAGTCACGCCTAATCTGAAAAGAATTTGGAAAATTTCTTCAAGTTTCAAGAGAAACTCAGTTATGTCGAATTTTGGATGCAAAAGATCATTGATTCCAATATACATCAGAATCTTATTCGACGCAACCTTTTTTACAGCTTTCAATTCTTTCAGAAGGTTCGCAATGTTGTTTCCTGGTTTGCACAGGAGGAAAGAACGTTTCAAAGGGAACTCGGGTGAAAATCGAGTTGCAATAGAGTCTCCTAAAATTTGATAATCACGCCAGAACGCAGGTGTGAGCGCTTCAGGCGGTGATGACGTCTTTGGCTGGTGTTGACTGTTTTGGGATGAGCTCTTTAGAAGTTTGGGTGCAGTCGGCAGTCGAGCTCGCACTGGCGACTGTTTCTCGTTTCCCGACGACTTTTTTGGCATTGGATAAAGTGGTCGGTTCGCATATTCGGCTTCATCTACTGATTCCGTAATCATGCATAATTCACCATCCTTGTTCGGAAAATAAATGTCGTAATCGTCATTGTCGGAATCATCTTCATTGGCAGATGAACCTCGGTCGGCATCAAGTACGTTTACTGATCCGTTCTGACGACTTTGATTCAACAATTGACGTTTAAATTCCCGAAAGGGCTGGTTCGGTTTTCTCCGTGGTCGAAAAGCGGAGTTTTTAGATGAAGTGGAATGCGAAGTTTGTGAATTCGTTGAGCTGTCGGTTTTCGTAGAGTTCGCCTGTGATTTCTCAGAAGGATCGGCGGGTCTATCGATGTATTCTCTTTCGTAGAAGGCCTCGAAATTCGCGCGGTTATAGCGGCGTTTGTCGAGATGCGTTCTAGTTAGAACTTTATTCTCGCAATTTTCGTACCTCTTGATTCTATCGTAGAAACGTCGATACTGCTCTTCTGATGGATGGGCATGTTCCATGAGATCGATGCAATTGGTGAAAATATAATCACGATATTTCAGCGGAACTTTCTCACACATCATCATCACGACGGGTTCAAATTCGTATTTGCTGTTATAACGAAATTTGTCACACCAGTAGTAAGCAAAATCGGCTACTGATTGTCCAGGGAATACAGGATACGTAATCTGGAGCATTTCGTTGTATTCACGCATTTGATCGGCCGGTGAATAAAATTGACGCGTAAAACCATCTATGATGTCAGCAACTTTTGAGTGACGATTCTGTTGTGAACCCCATTGTTTTCCTCGTCCTGATAAACAAGCAAGAAAACTATGTACTGCGTCGAATTGCGTAATACAATACGGGTACACACGTCGATACCACTCAGCTACAAACTGAAGGGGATTTCTGACGTCATAGTCGGGATCAAACGATTTCAATCGTCGATACGTGCCAAATTGTTCTCTCCACATCTTCGTTGGCAGGCTAGAAATCGACATTTCTGCTGGACCAAGGATATCAGCGAATTGAGACAATACGACGGAGGAGTTGACGTCTTCGATGAGTTTTCGACGAGAACGAATATTTTTATCTTCGTTGTCGGAAGAGTCACTGCTTTCGTCGGTGCGGCGATGTCGGCGATTTTTACGTCGAGAATTCGATCTATCGGAATTTCGACGTGAATCGTTTTGACGCGGGTTACGCGGCGGGTCGTTATTGTTATTCGAATCGTTACCGTTTGAGCGCGGTGGTTCGCGATTCGGTTGATCGCGATCGGATTCGTTGTCGCGATTATTTCGATTATTTAAATCACGATCGTTTGGTTCGCGAGGGTTACGATTATCGCGGTTGTCGCGGCTGTCGTCACTGCTGTCGCTTGAAGAATCATCGCTGGGATCGCTAGAAGGATCACCAGATTCACGAACTGGAAGCGAAGCGTGTTCAGGGTGACGCGTTGATGAAGCAATGGGAATGGCGGTCGTTATCGCCGGTTGCGCGCGCGGACTATTTGATCGCGATAATGCATTCATTGGAAAACGCGAATCAAATGCATCGTTGATTACATTCGTGAGCACTTGAGTTTGCTCATTAAGTGCCGTTCGAATAATCTTGTCGATTTGCTCGGGCAATTTCTTGATATTTTCGTTGATCTCGTCCAACGTTCGCTGCATTCTTTCAAACGCTTGCACCATGAATGCCATCATGTTCGTCAGAGTTGTGGCGATGTTGTTGAGAGCCATTTTGATCTCTGGATGAACAGGATGAAATTCTTGTTGGACAGGTGGAAGATCACCGTGATCCCATGCAGCCCATGTTGGATGTTGGGTAGCATTAAGACCATTTTCAATTGAACTATTATCGGAACTACTGTCGTCTTGAACGACTTCAATCGCATTCGGGTCAAGGTCAGACGGTCGTGGTGCCTGATGAATTTCGGCTTGCACCGTGGTGGTCATTTTCGACTGAGAATTCGACTGAACGGTCGTTGTTTCAAGTCGAGGCTTCGATTGAATTGTTGTAACCGGTTGACGTATTGAAACAGGTTGAACGGTTGACGATACGATCACTGATTCGGTCGACGTTTTTTCTTGAACGTGAATCAAAGCATAACGCGTTTCACTTTCGCGAGGTCGTTTAAAGATGATACTGACGTCCTTAGCTTGATCTGGATTTACAGTAGCTTGAATCTTTTCATCGGTGTTGTCGTGTTCACCAACAGCTACTGTGTAATCAGCAAGTTCAGATGATTCGCTATCCGAAATCGTAGTGACGTTTCCGGATTGAGCGTCAGCATTTACGAGTTTAACCAACTTGGAAATCAGCTGGGTTTTTTCTGGTCGATTTAACGCGGAAGTTGTCGGCGTACTTTGATCATTCGGCAGATCAAACGTTACCGAGGGACGCGAGGGATTCGCGAGTACAGGTGTCGTATTTATTTCGATGGAAGGATTCGAAATAGTTCGCGGAATTGGCGCGTTCGCGGGAGCATTTTCGAGTTGATTTTCGTTACTAGGCGAAGGTAAATTCACCATAGTCGGCTCGACCGAATAACGCGTTTCGATTCGCGAAGTAGAATACCGTTGAAGAGTTTGCGCCGTTTTGGTCACATGAGAACGCATGTAGCTAGTGTACGTACTAGTTTCACGGCAGATTCTGGGTCATTTTGGACTTCAGCGGAAGTGAGGTCGTCGGCGGCTTTCGTCGCCTGAATTACCCAGTTCTCAGTGACTAAAGAAGTAAGGCGGTGTAGGTATTCGTCGCCAGGGTTAATGACGGTTTCACCGGTTGGAATTCGGCTGAAATTCGGCGTTGTAGCTGCGTCAGATCGCTCCGATTCAATCGGACGCATGCTGGTTTCGGGTGCAGTTCTCGTGTCGCTGGATTCAGCAGTCTCGGCGGTGACAGTGGCCTGAGGTTGGATTTGAGTCGAAGTCGGATTTTTGCGAGTTGTTTTTCGCCAATCGACGACTTTTTTTCGACTTCTTGGCGGTTCTGTCGTTCCTCTTCCTCTGCTTGAATCATAGCTCTTCGTTTGCGGGTCTCCGGGCCAATAAGTTTCTTCACAGCCGGAGGACTCTGTGAAGTCACTGCAATCATGGGGGATTTCGGCTTGCGAGCGCGAGGCATCGTAAGTTTTACAATCCTACTAGTGACCTTTCGATTTTGATTAAAACCGAAACGACGAAGGTGGCGAGGTTTACACCTTCATGTGGTTGGAAATAAATCTTGTTAAATTTTGAGCGTAGGGAATTTTGTTAAAAAAAATAAATAAAAGTTTTTAGGGTCAATCACAAATGAGGCCATTAAATGGGGAAATAAGTAAGCGATTAAAATTACGTGTAGGTTACTGGCGGTGATACTACCAGTTTCACTGATAACAGATTAAATTCTGTTGAATGACATATTTTGTTGTTGGGTGTCATACTTTTTAAGAGAAAACGTGGGAATACGACAAAACGCGGTTTACACGATGTACGAGAAAGCTGGTAAGCTCATGGTCAACAAATAAACATGTAAAATAATTAAACACGCATGCATACATAGTAAATATGATAAATGCAAGAAAATTTGGTTTTGTCTGGAAATTAAAGTCAAATTAATCAACAATCGACATGCAAATAAATATAGGTAATTCATTAGATCGTTCATCCTCTTCGAATATCACTTCTCGTTGAATAAAAAATAAAAAATAAAATTTCAGTTTCAGTCGGGTTTTGGTTGCTTCCGACTATTTCGGACAATAGGTTTTTCAGTAAATAATTTGCATATTTACATCCACTTGGGCGCCACTAACATAATTACAGGTATGTTAGGTCCCGTGGATGGATTTGATTCAATAAAAAATAATAAATAAACAAATCAAATCTCGATCTGAAATCCAAAAGTTAAAATAACGAAACTTTGTTTTGAACGTTCTTCGACTGATAACACGATCATTGAAAACATCGAGTTTTACACAATTGCGCGTAGGAACATTCTCCGATTCGAATCATGATCTTTTTCACTTTCGTTTTTCCGTCGAAGTGTTTATCACCATGGCCGGTAGTAATAACACAACACGTTTTTGTTCAGTATAGATAACAAAGCCAAAATGCATCTATACTTTGATTTAGAAATCGAAAGAAGAAATACACTGAATTTTGAATCGAAAAAGTGTTAATTTTGGATCAGAAAGAAAACGAAATGATAATAACTGATTATTTTGTTATTTACTTACAGATCTTCGATGATTACCGAATCCGGACTACAGTCCATATGCACAACACATTCACTGTCACTTTCAGCGGGTATTTCGCGATTTATCACAACCGAACAACGCGAGTGAACAGAATATCGATTTCCGACGGATGATTCGATCGAGCAGGCGATTCGCGGCCATGAAAAAGATGAAAGAATACCGGCATCACGTCAGAGAACAGATTCTTCGATTCCACCGGTTCTTCTTCGGTTCTTGGAACTTCGTATGGGCTTCATGACAAAGTCGAGGCTGAGCCAGGACTACAGACTTTATTTTCCCAAAAGTCCGTGGAAAACACTGCTACTCCCGGGTAGGAGGGAATGACTTTGAATGACGGTATTACAGATAACTTCGGTGACGATGACTGAGGTTCTGTTGGATCACTGTGACTACCATACTTGGTTCCAAGTTCCGCTTCGAATCGGTTGAATCCTCGTCTCAGTTCTTCCGGTTGATGCTCGCGATATTCGACCACGATTTCCGTTAGCACACGCGAACTTTCCGCGACAGAAACACCGACGAAAACGAAATCCGAACGACGCGAAAGATCGAAGTGAGAAAACGCGAACTTGTTAGAAAGTGTTTACCGCGATTATAATTATTATTACACGCGAGTAAAGAGTGAATTTGTAATTGAGAGAATAAATGACTTACCGAATTTATTTTCATTCAAATATTTGAAAAACTTGCGTTTTAAATTTCCAATACAATTTCGACGTAGTTGCTAATGCGACTTCAAAATAACAATGGCTGTCATTTGAAGCACATTGTCACTACTCGCTTACCGTACAACGTTGTCACATCTTCCGTTCCAGCGCTTTCTTAATGCCTACTTATTTATTTCACCTTTAGGTGTCTTTTTTAAGGGATCAGAGATTGATTTTCCTATCTCTGAATTTTTGATCGAAATTTTTTTTTTTTTTTTTTTTTTTTTTTCAATTTTGATTTTGACCGAAAAGAAAAGACATTTCTTTTGAGTGATGTTTTTGCCAAACACATCACTTTTCCTAATGGGAAGTTGGAAAGTTGGTACCATTCTTTTGTGTGTTTTTAAAAGCTAGGGTTTGTTTCAGAGCCAAAACGAAACAATCCTTCGCCCCACGTTGGGCGCCATATTTATGTGGTATGGTGCTGGTCACCTGTGAAGGTTACCAAATACCACATGCTCGCCACGCTGAAGCGAGCTCTCAGGGGGTTCATATTTTTTGCAGGGCTAGATTTATTTCGCTGGCGAACCACACGAGGCGGCTAGGTGCAAACCTGCACCACACCACGCCGTTATGGTTTTGCCTTAGCGATTAAAAACAAACAATTACAAAGTGAAAAGAAATTTTATTTTACGTTAAGAAAACAGAAAGCCGAACGGACGACGCTATTTAGACATATATAACCTACGATACTTAGCTCAAATAGATCTTCGTAGTGCGGTGACACGCGGTTTCAACCTCGAAGTTGAATCGCGGAATACAAAATCGCGAATTACACAAATACAAAAATAATAAAAAGTTTAATTAATCGCGATGGTGTTTTAACTTATTTAATAACGAGTTCACATTAATTTTGAGTTAATATTCCATAAAAATCACTTCAAAAGAAAACGATCATTCAAGAGCGTGTGCATCACTTTCAAACGCTATAAGCACACTGCCGTTGTCCTGACGTGAAATTCATGCGGTGCTTGACTTACTCATCGTAAGTCTCACCGTGAATCTCACCGGGGACATGGCAGAAAGAATGACAAGAAAAGAACACACGAAACGTGCGGAACTACACGGTAATAACTTACGTTTTTACCGGTAATCACGCGCGAACGTGTTTTAATTTTCAATTTCTCGGACACCCCCGAAAACTCATATCACAGTACATGTAAAGTGAAGTATCCAAAGGCGTAAAAACAGCGAAAAATTAAATCAGAAATTTTCGCATTATACTTATCCGGAAGTTCTATACCATTGATGATATTTTTCAGCATCGTAACATCCTTAATGCTGAATTTCAGGTTGTGTAAACTCGTTTCTACAACGCTGTCGACGGCAAGCACGTGTTTTTTCAGCACATCAGTCACATGTTTACAACTCAACAAAGAAGTGATTTCAAACGACACGATATTCACTTGATAATTAAAAATTTTACCACAATTTGCGAAATTAACAATAGACCATGGATCGTAAATGGTCATTTCGGGGAAATCGACGAAACGATAACCGTCATAATACATCATTGCTTTTTTCTTAACTTCATTTGGTACGTGAACACATGATAGTAACTGTCCAACTTCGTTGGTTGTGAAACCGTAAGAAGAGCGCGTATTTTTGTTCAACAAGTTGTAATTTACGTATTCGAAAGATTTACCATGATGGCCGAGTATATCAAGGTCAAGTACACCCGTTACAATTCCCATACGAACATTTTCATTCTTTTCGATACTGCTTGACATAAATTTATAGAGGAAATCCATGATTCTCTCAGCTTCTTTATTCGTTGGTGATGGAATATCGAGGAATGCTTTACGTACTGGAGCGTCGTAATCGTCGATTAAAATGTACACTTGTTTATTAAAATGTCTTTTCAACAAGGAACTGAGAAACTTCAAACTGGTAATTAAATCTTCGTCAGAGTCTATATTGCCTCTATTGTATTTCTTGAAGGTTTGACAATGATTTTTCGCTACCCGTTTTTCGCTACTGCTCATCTTAGAATCGTCAAAATCGTCTTCCAAAGCATCGATTATATATTCATGTTTTTTAAACGCAGAGGTCACGCGTTCCTTGAAAATCTCGACAAAACCTTCAAAATTAAGAGATGTCGGGTTGAAATACGATAGATTCAGATGAATCACCGGGTATTGGCTCAAATACGAATTTACGATGGTATCGTTTTTCCCTATCATCGGCGGATGCATCAATTTACTAAATGTTCCATTTTCGTGACGTACTTTCCCTTGTTTGAAGAAGTTATAACTCCACGTTACATTTGATGGCTTCGCTTTGCCATTGTAGTCCACCTCTATTTCCAAGAATGTTTTCAGCATATCTAAATTGATAGTTTTACCCCATTTTCTGGGATACGTTAGGGAAACAAACGTTGCATTTTGTGCTACGATGCTTACCAGTAAAGATTTATCCACGAAGATATCACTATTACGTACAAAATCTTTGAAATCGATTGCCCAAGTCTTGATCGATCGACTACTTTTAACATTACATGTATTTTTCAAGCAAATCGACGGCTGGTGTATTTGGATATTACTTATCCCTTCGATTGAGCTGATTGCCAAAATCGGCAACAACATAAAAATAAGTAGCGCCATTACTAGAAACTGTTCATTTTGACTACAAATCAGATGCTAGACGTTATGGGAATGAACGTAAAATAATGCCATAATACCTTTTTGTGCTAGTATGTATGATGGCGCATTACAGTACTTAATATACTTGTCCTTCGCAACTTAAAACAAATTTCACTTCAAACTACGATACATAGTACTGTTCCATTTCAACTATTCTAGAGAATATTCCCTTTAATGATTATTTCACAAGAGATATTTAATTTTACGAAACTCACAACTACGAGTATAATTTATTGCACCAAAATGATATATCAGCGTTAGTTATAGTAAATTATTATCATCAGATAATTAATCAATCGAATTAGTAATAACATCTTGGATTAAAATTGAAAAAAAAAGATAGAATCTCCTATTTAATTTTCAATACCACGTACCATAAATTTTTCTTCAATCCTCACAAATAAGCAACACATTACACACAATATGATGGCAAAAAGGACTGTTGAAAAAAAAAATGACAACATAATGTCAAAAACCACATTTCCAAACATGCCGATTTCAACATTATGTTACCTACGAAAAAAAAATCAATTTTTTACATTTAATGTCTTTCCTCACATATGTTACGATATGAGGTTAAGATTATCCTAATGGACATCTTTTTACAATCCCTATTACTTCATACCAACCCAATTGTGACCACGTAGAGGCTTCGGCCTCATCCCCTCACGCACTGATATACTTTCAACATCGGCCACCCAAACCTACTCAACTTATAAGAATGAATTTGAAAATAAGGACTCAGATGTGAATGTGCCGAAGTGACCGATCTCGGTTTCGATGCATTTAGTATCTTGTTAGTAATACTCTATTATGTCGACGTACCCGTTTTAATACCTCCTAACCTCCAGAAAATAACTTTACAGGAGGCACAAAACACTAATTACTGTTTATAAATTCGCCATGACACTTAAAATAAAGAGATAGAATTGGGAGGTTGAAATTCGGATATATTACGTCGGTGACTAATTAAAATTTCATATGAAACTGAAAATAAAAATTCTGAACCATTCGTCCCCTCTCAAAATCGAGAAAATTGGTTTTGCCGCACGTATGGCTAACGAAGTACTTCCAAATCAAACGATTTTTTTCTATGAATGAATCATTAATAAACAGAAAATTGTTATTTTACAGCTTACGAGTTATTGCAACTTGTACGTCGATATATATGAAAACATTTTTTGTTAGGATTTTTTTTTTGTAAAGAAGTCTATTACTGGACTATTTTTACATTCGATAATTTAAAATATTTATTTATTTATTTTTTTTTTTTTCAAATATTTGAGTGCCTCCTTACATATCCCCATGTGCCAATTACGAACGGGACATTTCGAAGAAAATACGAATAGTCACCTATTTTAGCTTAATTTAATGTTAAATTTATATTTAAAAAAAAATTGCCATGCAATTATTAATCACATGAACACATATTTTCCAAATTATTACTACTTGAGACTCCTAAAATTATCCTCAAATTTTTATGATCCGCAATTTTACATCGATTTTGACCCAAATTTACGACGTCGTGCTCTAGTCATCCGCTAACTCAACATACAAAGTTTGACCTTGGTGAGGAGATATGGAAGATTCATGATATTTAATAAAGTAGCTCTTCCTCCAATAACCGTTTTTTGCATCCACTCCCCTCCAAAATCACTTAGGAAGCTAAACTTGGAACAGGTTAGTCATTTAGGCTCATTTTAACATGTGACACCACAATTAACACTTTTCAACCTCTCGTGCACTTCACCACATTCTCAGGTCAATAACCACTCCTCCTTCCCTCCATCATCATGTGAGCAGTTGTATTAGAAATAAATCACATTTCTTATTCTTAATAATCATATGATTACGCATCAGGACAAAACGCCTAACATTAACATAAAGATTAAAAATTTGAATACGCTTCACAAAATTTCTTCTTGAAATAACTAGTACACTGTAGAACATTCGCATTATAGTCCGATATGACGGTACCGTTAATGGAGAAATTAATGACAAAAATTAAGCCTTCGCCTTTCCTGTATGCAACACTCTTTTAGTTTTGTCAATAAATATATAAGAGCAAAAAAAAAACATTCGTACTGAAGGTAAAAAGGTTTAATATATGGAAGTTGACAAGTCTGTGAATTTTCTTCCACAAATGGTAAATTAAACAATATTATTAATAATAGAATGAAGTATTGATAAAAATTTACAAAAGTTATCTCACTATAATATTCATCTTCGATGAATTTCATTAATCTTTGAGCAGCTACTTTTCCTAATAGATGTTCGATTGTATTTCCATAATTATGAGTAGTATTTCCCCAAATGGAATTTTAATCGTAATTCCTCTAGTAAAGTTAGCGAACACTGAATTGAAATCAACGTTAGGTACCTATTGCAAAATAGAACATCGAAACCAAAGCCTCGTCTACAGAAGACAAAGGAATGTAGCTGCCGCTATTTATCATCATACCCAGCGATATAATATCGTCATGGTGCAAAGTGAAATTACGAGTAGGAATTATAACAGACCGCGAAGCCGAAAATTAGACATTTCCTATCCTAAAAGCAGTTATAAAGGGAGTGAGTTTTCTCTCGCAGTCATCATAATAGGATGCATACAGGCCAACATTACACTCGAAATTTAAATGTGATCTCAGGTGCAAGATAAGAAAAAAGTGACCAGCATCAATGAATTTCTGCTTATGAACATTAAACAATCAATTGATGAAAATAGGCGAAAATTATTTGGCGGTAATATTAATTTTCGATGAATTTCATTAATATTTATGCAGCTAATTTTCAAAATAGATTTTAATTTCTGCTTCGATTACTCGTTGTACTTCATAAAATGGTATTTTAACTGGTATTTCTTTATTCCAGTTTGTGAACATTGAATTGATATCCAACGTTAGGTATCCCATGGCAAAATGGAACATGAAAACCAAAGCCTCGTCTTCAGAAGACAAACGAAAGTAGCTGCCGTTATTTATCACCATACCCAGCGATATAATATCGTCACGGTGCAAAGTGAAATTACGACGAGGAATTATGACATCAAGCACTGAGTTAACTAAACCATTAAACAGGTGGGCAATTCTTCTATAACGAAGTACCTGCGGAAGTATTTTTGGTCCTTGAGAGAATAAACTATGAAACCAATTCTTGTCGGTTTTTTCTTTCTGTAAAATATCGATAATCAAGCCAGGATTATATATACTAATATCAGGATAATTCAATGTATGATATCCGTTATATCGATCTA
The DNA here is from genome assembly GCA_009761765.1 of Phenacoccus solenopsis. Taxonomy (NCBI): domain Eukaryota; kingdom Metazoa; phylum Arthropoda; class Insecta; order Hemiptera; family Pseudococcidae; genus Phenacoccus; species Phenacoccus solenopsis. The sequence continues at coordinate 49,294 of VFXL01000167.1, read as the reverse complement.
ATAGTTCGTTAATGAATTCGGAAGTAAAAGTACGCGATAACAGTTGACCAACTTCTATAGCTGAGAAACCGTAAAAGGGATAGGTATTTCTACTCAACGCGTTATAATTCACGATATAATCTAAACCAAGAAGAGGTGTAGAGCACAAATCAAGACTGAATATTCCCGTCAATACACCTTTGGCGATATAACCATTATCAACGAATGTGGCGGTCATAAAATCGATGAAAAAATCCATAAACTTGTGAGCTTCCTTCGGTTCCAAGTGTTCGGTGTTCTTGAAGTACCCGAGTTGTATAGGCGCGTCGTAATTATCGATAAGCACGACAACACGTTGATTGTAATGTTCGTACAGTAGTGAGCTCAAGAATTGCAAACTTTTCATTATTTCCTCATACTCGTGAACGTCGCGTCGTTTAAACGCTTTGATTTTCTTCAGTTGATTTTTATACTTTATCATTTCCGATTCATCACTGCGAATGAATCAATTTTCTCACGTATAATGTCCAGAATGGAGTCGTGCTTTGCGAAACCTCAGCTACGGTATTGCGGAATTCGTTGAAAAAATCGTCGAAATTATTTACCACATCGGATACCTCGACAGATCGATGATTATCACCGGGTATCGAGCGAGGTATTTGTCTATGATATCGTCGTGTCTTGAGATCATCGGTGCCTGCAATAATTTCTCGCTACTACCATTGTTTTTTATTACCACACCTTGTTTGAAAAACTTGTAACTCCATGTATCTTTTATAGGGATAACATGACCTTCATGGTCGAGCTCCATATCTAAGAAAATTCCTAACATATCCAAGTTGATACTCTTACCCCATTTTTTCGGAAATGTCATCGAAACTAAATTTTTTCTTCTAAAATCAATTTGATGAGTAATGATTTGTCGACAAATATATTGCTGCTTGATACGAATTCTTTAAAGTTAGATCTATAAGTAACGATGTTCGCTTTAGTGAAATTTTTTTCTTTTACGCAAACCTTGATGAGATTTCTATTGAAACATTTGACTCCATCGATAGATGCGGCGAAGGCTAAGAGCCACATGAAAATTATTCCATATAAACGCATCATCAAAAATGTTTTCAGTAAATCGAAAGCAAACTGCTTAACCTATTTAAAATATAAATTTATTGCATTTGTTTAGGTTGTTCTAATTTCAATTTCATCAGCTATTATAAATAACAAAGTAACATACTCACTCAAAATCGAAATCTCCACAAAATACCTATCAATTAGCACGTTTCATTTTTCTCAATGAATGACGAAAACATAATATGTATAATAAGATGAAAAAAGGAAAGGATGAGAAGATTGTTGGACGTTTTGTGGATAAGATGTAGATGAGTACCTCTTATTTGTACCGAAAATAAAATTTAGATAATTATAACTAATCTTTATCTACTTTATCGTATTCATTTCAGACAAAAAACGATTACATGATAATTAGACTTGGCGTTTAACATTTGAAAAAGTAATAATGATAATCAACTGTAGGCATATACTTATATTTGATGGTTGGTACTCACATACTTTAATGAATGGGTTTTTATTTCCATAAAGGATAAATTCATCTATTAATCTATCTCCAAATATAACTTATGCCCATCGTTTAAAAACTAATTACCTATCATGTGGGATTTGAGGTTTCTAGCCACATTTGATGAAGGGAACGATGAGTTAGAATCCTCGCTTTATTCCATCCAATGATGCAACCATATTGTAAAATTTTGTAGGTTTGAGGGCCCCCTCCTGTTCCCATCAAAAATTAGTTGTGATGTTATTTCGAGTAAAATCAAAAATCTGAAATAAATACTGTTATAGATATTTGTTAGCACAACCTCTGACCAAGTTTTCAGCAATGTTTATTTACACTTGCTTGGACTATGAAGCAAGGAAAAGCATAGATGGTGTTACGGACTTCAGACTCCTTGAGTGGACTTTGAGAACCACTATAATAAAATTTCATCTATATTGGCAATACCAGCCAATTCTATAGCAGGTGTCAAATAAAACCTCAACATTGTGGTTTGTGGTACCATTTATGTGGTGTAATAGCACTACCTCAGCAGGTGTTTAGGCAGCATGAAACTATACTAGACATCAGAAAGCGGTTTTATTACCTCTTTTCTTATTTAAAGGTAATTTATGACCCTACCAGACGAGCCAGTGACCATAACTCTTTTATAAGAGCAATAAATCCTAGCGTTTCACGCGGTTTTATTGGTAGTGGTCTCCCTTACTTACTGTCTTTGTTGGTTGCTCCTCCCCTTAAACGTTTCTCCTCCTTATTATAATAGCAAGGAAGACTTCTTTAATATGGTCTTCCTCATTATTATAATAAGCAGGAGAAATTGATAAGAATATGATTATTTTGATTATAATTTTTTAATATTTCTTATTTTTATGGTGAAAGAATTTTTTTTCTTCAAATAAACAGAAGGAATAGACCTATTGATTGATTTGATCATTTGTAAAAGTTCACTTATAAGTAAACCAAAAAGGAAAAAATATAAGCCTAAGTAATGTTTTAAGCGCGAGAAGATCAGTTAAGCTGTTATACACCGTTAAGGCGGCGACGCAACGTCGTGTAACGTTCGTTCGGCCTACAGCGCGCATAGCACCGAACCGCTTGGTTTATAGCCCGCTTCAAAAGTTTTTATTTTTTTTGACCATGTTGCACCACTCCAAAAATTCTGAAATGTTCGTGGTATGTTTGGTGGTAAAAGATACATTTTATGGGATTTTTTCATGATTGCACCTCGAAAACTTGCCATAGAAATGGAGGTTTGAAATTTGAAAAATTGCATAACTCTTTTAAAATTGATCGAAAAAAATTGAAAAAATTATTGAAAACCCCTTTTATTGTCAAGATACTATAAATAAAATTTCAACTTTCCACCTTTATAATAAGGCGAGAAAAAAAATTTTAATCGAAAAACTTGTTTTTGCCTATATCTGCGAAAATAGGCGCAACTGGAGCCTGAAATTTTTGTCAAAATTTTTTTTCGATGTGGCTCACTTTTTGCCCTAGGAACCGTTCGAAAAGCTCTCGGGGGCATTTTCGACTATCTTATCCCATCATGCCCTTTGAGTACGAATTTCTGCTAAATTAAATACTCGAGAAATATGGTGGCGCGATTATGGTTTGTATCCCAAATAGTTGTTCTACAATAATTAATGAGATGATAAAAGTCACAAACGGTTTTACTCAATAAAAAATCATTACCTTAAACATGAAAGAGATTAAAAGGTAAGTACCGAAGTACCTGCAAGTTCGAACAAAGTTCAATTTCTATGTTTTAGCCACACCTCTTAGCTTCTATTAGAAAAGAAATAAATGTCTAAATCAAATCGTATACTATTACGAAATTAATAATGAATATAATTCTTCTTCTTACGACAGCGTACTTATTGCGAGTAAAAAAAGAAAATAATTCAATATTTTAAATTAATTCATCGTCACTCTATTTTGGATCAATGGCATATTTCCTTATGCGCTGACTACGCTTGCGCATAGGTTTTTGGTGTCGGAAATTTTCACTTACATTCGATTAAAAAAAAACATTTCAACTCAAAAAAATCATTTTTGAAAGAAAATAAATTATTATCAGCACTTATTCCTTTTTATTTATGAATAGCAATAATATATAATTCATGTTCTGATGTTTTTATATTGGAGACAGTAATCAAGAACCAGGAGTCAACTAAAAATTTGACTCTGACTCTAGCCTGACTACGGAGTCAAGGCAACATTGACTCAGACTTCGACTCTTGACTTTGGAGTCAGGTTTAAAATTTGACCCCGACCCCCAGTCACTGACTCTACAGTTAAATTGAACATTTGGCTTCGACGTCACTTTGACTCCGGAGTCAGGTTGAAAATTTGACGCCCACTCCAACCCCTGACACCGGAGTCACTTCGGTTTTGGAATCTTCGTTGTGATAGTATTTTTTGTTTATTACCGTAATTATTACGGACTAGGAGTTACCAAAAAATTATGACTCAGATTCTGATTCTGATCCCTAACTCCGGAGCATTTCTCCAAACATGACTCGAACTCCAATTTGACTTCGGAGCAAATCTAAAAACCCAACTCTAACTCCAACTTGACTCTGGAGTCAGGTTGAACATTTGACTCCGACTACAACTCCTGACTCCGGAGTCACTTCGTTGTTCGAGTCTTTGTTGTGAAGGTATTTTTTTGTTTGTAATTATTATGAACTAGGAGTCACCTAAAAATTTTGACTCAGATTCTGACTCTAATCCCTGACTCCAGAGCATTTCTTCAAACATTAATCCGACTCCACTTTGACTATGGAGAGGAAATCTGTAAGCTCAACTCTGACTCCGACCTGACGACCTGACTCCGGAGTCAGTTGAAAATGTGAACCTGACTCCAACCTCTAACTCCGAAATCTTGATTCTAGACTCTGGCTTGTCTCCGTAGTCATTGCAGTTTCGGAGTCATTAAGTGACTCCTAGTCCTTGACAGTAATTATTGAACATGTGAGCAACCAGAAATTGTTAGCTATGTGTTTAATACTATCGTGGCAAAAACTCCAAAAATAGATGCCTCCTAAATAAGCAAAAATGTAATCTTTTTCGATAAGCAATACGCATTCCTTTTCTTTCTTCAAAACAGTAATTTTATTTGTGTTTTCAAAAAAAAAAAGGAGTCATCGAAAAAGATTGAGTGGTGCTCAGTATCGCAAAGAAGTAAAGGAGAAAAAACAAAACTCGAAGAAGTGATTGAAAAACTAGGAAACTAGATAATTTTTACAAAAACATTGAAACACGGACAGAAAATGATAAGAAAAGGTGAAATTTGGAGAAGACGGCGAATGTTTCCAAGCGTAGGGCGGAAAAATCCTAAATCCACCAACGTATTGGATTTGTGTTAATTTGAATACGAGTAAAATATTTTTTTGCATCAACTCCGATTCCTACAAAACTAGTAGATATAGCACGTTCATTTTTAAAAATGTTATTAAAACTTTTGGCCCGACTCAATGCTCTACTCGATGAGAAGTACAACTTCAAATACACGGAATCAACATCATAAACAAAATCACGATAAAAAGCAATACTGAGTCAATGAGGGTATCCAGACTCCCAACCCCAACCTGTTCATTTCTGCAAGAACAAATTTGAAGTTTTTTAGCTAAGTTTTTAACTTAAAAACGACAGCTATACAGCCTACCTGATTTGCGAAGGTAAGGTGAGGGGAGGGTGAGGTTTTCAAATCTTTGCATTTCAGACTATTTGTAATCATCTGGCAAATGTCCAACTTTTTGGTATTTTTTCCCCTACACGCGTAGCGCCGGTGGGTATTTACAAAATATGCTCAAAATTTGTGAGAACTCTTCTTGAAAATACGCAAGAGTACTTTATGTGTTTTTTCGATAAATTTCAAAATGGCTGATTACTCAAATTTTGAGGAAGGTTGGAGAAGGGGCAAATAGCTCAAATTTTTTGTTTTTGATCTCGTATGAAAGAATGAGCCACGGACGCTAACATATCCAAATTTCAGCTTTCCAAGTGCATATTGGGAGGAGTCAGAGCAACGGCTTTTTGAGGAAGTTTTGAGTCATGAAATTTCTTGAATCTTCCATATCTCCCCACCAAATAAAGTTAAAGATGTTAAACTTTTTGTGTGGGGTTAGTTGGTTACCAGAATATGACCACTTGAATTTGGATCAAAATAGACCCAAAATGGCTGATTATCAAAATTTGAGTAGAGCTTGAGGAGCCTTAAGTTTGTAAAAATGTAATTAATATGAACTCATATGATTATTTGGGATAAGAAGTATACTATATCCCCAATTCACCTTCATACATGATACTGGGAGGGGTTATCAAACTTGAAATGCGATGAGGGTACACGAGAGGTCGAAAATTTTTTATTGCTATGTCATATGATAAAATGAGTTGAAGTGACTAACTTATTCTGATTTTAGCTTCCCAAGTGAATTTGGAGAGAAGTTAGAGCAAAGAACGGCTTTTGGAGGGGAATATGTAGCAGGAAATTTCATGAATCATCCATATCTCATCACCAAATCGGCCTAGAAAGGTCAAACTTCGTGTGTATGAGTAGTTAATGACCAGAATATGACCTCATCAATTTGAGTCAAAATGGATCTAAAATGGCTGATCTTCAAGATTTGAAGATAATGTGAGGAGCCTCAAATTGTTCTAATTTGAGAAATATCTGTTCACATGACTATTTCATGGCAAGAAATACTACGTTTGTGCCAAATTTGACTTCTTAAGTGTTTTTGGAAAGGACAGGGAAGGGTTTTCAAACTTGGTACTGGGTGTGGCCTGTAGTCATGAACGGTTATGCAAGGTTATTACTAAATCAAAACAAGCCCCAGTTAAAAACTCGGCTCCACTAATGCGGCATGGCTGCTTACGTTTTTGTTTTTTACTGTGCCATACACAGCAACTCTAGCCAAAGGCACATTTACTGGATAGTAAGGTCTCAAGGTTTTTTGAAGAAAGTACAGAAAAAACTCTACTTTCACTAAAGTAACTGAGGGCTTATACTTGCAATGTACAATTTCATGCTCTATTCATTGCCATAATCTCGTTCCGATACAGGAAATCAAATCAGAATTTTTAGTTGAATTTTCAACTTAAAAACTATAGCTATTACTTTTGGTATATTCTTCAAAAAACGTAAATAATACAAAATGTGGAAATTTAAAAAATTTCTAGCTCGCTCCAAAATCATTAAAAAGGTTTGGGCTGTTGTTTTAGATGCATAATTTTATGCTATATTCAATGGCGCACTTCAAATTTTGATTCGAGAAACAAAAACATGTTTTGAATAGACTTTTTATTTGTTTCGAGGGTAAGAATGGAGAAAATGGGGCTTATACGCTTGTAAATCAGGCATTAATAGACTAAAAGATTAAAACATTTTTCAATACAGAGTTTTCTTGTTTTTTTTTTTAACATGATTTTTCTTTTTTGAAAAAGTACACATCGAGCAAAACTTTGTCCCACTTTTCTCTCTCCGTAAACAATAGCTTAGACAAACTGACCACGGGACCCTAGTGTCCAAGTAACCCACTATCACAGCATACAAAAAACTTTTCAGAAACATTGCCTAAAATTTGTCGAATAATGTAAACAATAACTAGGTACAAAATAAAAAGAAATGAGGAAACAATGATAAATCCAAAAAGTTGTGAAACGCCCAAACATCAAATCGTAATAAAATGAAACAGCCATGAAATTTGAGTACGAATTTCTATTAAATTGAATACTCAAGAAATATGGTGGCACGACAATTATACAATAATTGAAGAGATAATAAAAGCCACAAACGTTTTTACTCGTTGAAAAAAACATTAAAAGAGATTAAAAAATAAGTACTGAAATACCCGTAAGATGGAACAAAGTTCAATTTCTACGTTTCAACCACACCTCTTAACCTCCATTAGAAAAGAAATAAACGTATAAATAGAATCGAAAACTATTACGAAATTAACAATAAACATAATACTCTTCTTACGACAGCGTACTTATTGCTAGTGAAAAAATAAAATAGTTCAATATTTTATTAAATCATTGTCATTGTATTTTGGATTTGTGTCAACTTGAATACGAGTACAATATTTTTTTGCATCAACTCCGATTCCTACAAAACTAGTAGATATAGCACGTTCATTTTTAAAAATGTTATTAAAGCTTTTGGCCCGATTCAATGCCCTTCTCGATGAATAGAACAAGCTCAAGAGATACGTACGAATATCATATCAACATCGAATTCATAATAACTCTGTGATTCTGTTTCTGAACAACAATATAAGGTCTGAGCGTACGATAACCTACAACGTAGGACGTTTCGAAGCTTACATTATAATCATAATTTGATTTCCAATAATCTAACAGAAAAGCGTGTGCCGGTCGTAGATCGTCGAGTCCATAGATGACTTTGTTAGCAGGAAAGAATGTTTTATAAAACCTTCGAAGCAGATCTTTATCATTCACATATAACCCTAAATCATTGAATTCCTTGAGTTGGAAAATCCTGAGAAACTGTCGAATTATGGCATTCATCATGAAAACTTCTCCGCTCCTCAAGTCTTCATTTGGAGCTCTAATTTTCGTTATACCATCAATATGTTTGATGGTCGGCTCCATAGGTACATGTAAAGTGAAGTATCCGAAGGCGTAAAAACAGCGAAAAATTAAATCAGCAATTTTCGCATTATACTTATCCGGAAGTTCTATACCATTGATATTTTTCAGCATCGTAACATCTCCACTGCTGAATTTCAGGTCGTGTAAACTTGTTTCTACCTCGCTGTCGACGCCATACAAGTGTTTTTCAGCACATCAATCACATGTTTACAACTCAACAAGAAGTGATTTCAAACGATACGATATCGATTGATAATTGAGAATTTTATGATTTTTTGCGAAATTAACAATAGACCATGGATCGTAAATGGTCATTTCGGGGAAATCGACGAAACGATAACCGTCATAATACTTCATCGCTTTTTTCTTAACTTCATTTGGTACGTGAACACATGATAGTAACTGTCTAACTTTCATAGTTGTGAAACCATAAGAAGGCCGCGTATTTCTGTTTAACAAGTTGTAATTTACGTATTCAAAAGATTTACCATGATGGCCGAGTATATCAAGGTCAAGTACACCCGTTACAATTCCCATACGAACATTTTCATTCTTTTCGATACTGCTTGACATAAATTTATAGAGGAAATCCATGATTCTCTCAGCTTCTTTATTCGTTGGTGATGGAATATCGAGGAATGCTTACGTACTGGAGCGTCGTAATCGTCGATTAAAATGTACACTTGTTTATTAAAATGTCTTTTCAACAAGGAACTGAGAAACTTCAAACTGGTAATTAAATCTTCGTCAGAGTCTATATTGCCTCTATTGTAAGTTTTGCTATCGCGTTTTTCGCTACTGCTCATCTTAGAATCATCGAAATCGTCATCCAAAGCATCGATGATATATTCATGTTTTTTAAACGCAGAGGTCACGCGTTCCTTGAAAATCTCGACAAAACCTTCAAAATTAAGAGATGTCGGGTTGAAATACGATAGATTCAGATGAATCACCGGGTATTGGCTCAAATACGAATTTACGATGGTATAGTTTCTACCTATCATCGGCGGATGCATCAATTTACTAAATGTTCCATTTTCGTGACGTATTTTCCCTTGTTTGAAGAAGTTATAACTCCACGTTACATTTGATGGCTTC
>VFXL01000167.1:0-31306 GCA_009761765.1 Phenacoccus solenopsis | reverse complement strand
CTCATTCACAAGAACAGGAGTATCATATTTTCGAATTTTATTACGTAAATACCTTTCAAATTTTTGTATGCGATATCTCTTAATCTAATAGAACCATCACATCGCCACTCAATCATATCGTCTCGTAAATACGGCACACTAATCGGTACTGAGTTACAGCTCGAATAATAATATGAATTGATAGTAACAAAATCGCATAAATGTATTAATTTTACATAATCAAGTTCTTTAGATACCGCTAAAAATGACTTTAAGATATTACGGTATTGCTCCCTTTGCGCATCACTCATCTTTTTCGTGAATAAATTAATTGGTGGAGGCAATGTAACAAATATAATTCGTGCCCCTTGCGAGTGAATTAAAGAAATCAAATCTCGTAATGCATCTGTATAAGATACCACACATATATTTTCGTTTTGTTCAGAGATACCAACTGATAAGATCACTCTATTAGGCATGCTATCTTCATTCGCTTGAATAATTTCAAAAGCTCACTCGTTAACATTTTATTTCGCACAAACTTATTGTTGTTAAATATCTGCTGATCTCCATTTACCAACGCGCAATATTTACGAGACAAATCATATGATACACCTTCTCCTAATAATACGAACTCGTTAAAATAGACACCTATCTCTTCATCAGAAATCTTTCCTAATCGGTAATAATTATCATCGCTACCACTAGGCAATAATATTCTATGTTTCGATTTATTAGTCGATAAAGTGCGAAGCTTATTACACGCATTTATATCATCTCGTTCTTCAATATCCGCCAATAATAAACCATTTAAGAAATCAAAGAATTCTTTAATCGTAACAGGTCGAAACATCTTTAGACAAAAACGAAATCGATCGGACACAATATCACACAATTTATCTATCAATTCTTTTTCATCAATACGATATGGTAAATTATGTAAAACGTTACATGCCTTCTCTCGAAACTCACCAAATAATTCTAGCTTAAAATAGGCAAAGCGGGTATTCCCTATTAACTGATCAAATCTATCGTTACTATTATTCGACTTAAATTTTATAATACGATTCTTCTTGTTATTTTGATTAATCTCATTTATTGAATTGTGATTTTCAATTTCATTATTCAATTCAACATCTTTATCATCATCTATCTTTAAAATATCGAATGCATTGAATAATGGAATTTCTGAATTTGCTGTAATTTTAGGTTTAACAATACCATTAAGTACCTTCTTTTGAGAATAATTTGGTGATTTCTTAGCATCAGGGTTTTCACTACAAATAACATGAGTTTCGCGTCTTGGCATGAAACGCCTTACAATGCCCGAACTTTTAGGTTTTTCTCTACATAACGATCTGTCAGCGACAACTTGAGCATATGTCCTACCTAAAGCGCGAACACGATTACTCAAAGGATAACTAATTATATGCTCAACCAAATTAACGTGATTATTTTTAGCATTACCATCTACGTTCGAAATTACATCAATATTCGCGATCTCCACCTGTTTCTTCAAATTACTACCCTCTGTCATTCCAGCAAGCTCAACGTAACTACCTATAGCACGTAAAGCGGAATCTTCCTCTACTCTTTCCTCGTTACTCATTACCTCCTCCTCAATTTCCCTTTCCCCTTGCTCATCTACCTCTACAACTTCTACCGCTCCATTACGCCCTTTACCCTTTTCTATAGGTGCACGATTATTACTCATACCTTCTGTAAATTGTGGTGAATTTTGCGAAATTTCTCTCTCATTGTTATTTACCTGTTTTGTAAAATTTGACGTGGCACTGCTTGCTGATGGAAAATAGGGTATTCAGCATAATTAAATGCAGGAGGCACTGAACGATATTGAGGCATCGGATACATCGGATATGGATACTGATATGAATATTGAGGAATAGGCACATAATTCGAATAAGTAGGACAAGGTTGGAAATAATTTATATCATAATTTGGAGTATTCGAAATCTTTTTTTCATTACGATATTTTCGCGAAATTTCGACGTTATTAACATTTTCAGGTACATGATGGGTCTCTACTTCTTCCTCAGATACAGTGCTGTTATTGACCTGAGCCCGTGAACGTTCGATTGGCTTCCTATACATAGCACTATTTTCACCAAATGCTTTTTCTGACTCTGCTAATAATCTCAATTCATCCAACATGGTATCAAGATCTAATACTGCCCTAGGCGAGATTTTTGATTTCCACGTATAGTGAATTTTCGAATAAATTGCGTTCGCGATTGCTAATTTTGAAGGAGTAGCGACTTCGATACTTAAAAGTGACTCAACCCACCCCTCGACTTCCTCTACAAAAATTTCAGCCTGTACATTAACTAATTTCAACGCTCTGAATTTTTCTAAAAGACCCAACTGTTTTGTAGTACTCCAAAATATTTTTTTGAAAAGATCGCGCAATTCATCATAAGTGAACACAGTTTTTGATTTTTTGCCCCAGGCTAGGTCATTTATCTGCACTGCACTAAGGAAGAGATCAGCACGAGCAGTGGTAGGTACCAGCCTGGCATTTGCATATGCTTCGAATTCCTTAAGGAAATTCAGAGGCATATGTTCGTTGTCTTTAGTAAACCTAGGAACATTTTTACAAAGTAAAGAATTATCGGTAATATTAGTCATACTTTTCGGATTATTTCGAATAGCTGGCATAGGTACATGCGGTGTAGGATAATTTGCGTTTTGCATACCTTGTACCCCAGGTGGCAGTCTAGGTGGTGGTGTCTGAAAAATGTGAGAACCACTCATTGCTTGACCCAATGGGATACCTGGTGGTGGCTGCACAAAGTTTCCGCTCAATGGTGGTTGATGAAAGAAACCTTGTTGATGAACAATATTGGTCAGTTCAGCATTCGAACGACGTAACTGACCAACCTCATTCATCAAGTCACGAACTGAACCTATTAGTTCGGCCATCTGTCGATCACTCTGCCCATCGTTATTCGTAGCATTATTCAACATTGGGGCAGAAACAGCACGTTGACTTAAATGTAGGGTTGAATCTGTAGGTAAATTACCCTCAAAAATACTATCCCTAGATAAATCTTGACCCCGTGCTCCTTCATCATCAGGTGATAGATCATTCATGGATGTTTCAGCACCTGTTTCACGTACACTTCGCTCTATCCCAGCATTTTCAAGCGTATTATTTACTTTTGAAGCAAAAGCCATTACTTCATATTATTTTAAATATATTTTTCGAAAAGCAAAAAAAAAATTAACAGCGAAATGATCAAATTACATCAGTATCAAAACAACTGCCGACTATTTCTCCGAGACACATGAAAATGATATCAAAACCCAAATCTACCTAGCGACAGTTGATCCAAAGTATCGTGGGTAAGAGCCGTTTTAAAATTAAAAAAAAATTCTCGTTCCCCACCAGGGATGCCAATTAATGCTGTGCGTATTTTGCAGCATGTAAAAAGAATTAAAAAAGAGATGGGTACATAGGGCAAATATCCGAATCTTATTGATCAAAAGGTGAGGGTAGAATTACACTTTAAAAAAAGGAACCTCTATTTTCTGATTAATTTTATATATTACTCGAAGTTGTGGTCAACTTCATACACAATTAATTTTCTATTCGAGTGTTTTTTTTTTTTTTTTTTAAAGGATTACTATAAGCAATCTAATACAACAAATATAACAACAAAAAAAATAAGAAGAGCACATGAATACGTAGTTATGCTGTTTAATTATATGTATTTCAATTACGATACCGCGTGCGATGGGTTTGTAAATTAATTCCAATATTCGAGTGATAAAGCACCGCCATCCACGATGATCGTCTCCAAATTGAATAATTGATTGTTTCCTCCTTTTTCTTTGATCCAAAATTCCGTGGTTGCGATGAAGATTTTTTTTTTTTTTTTTTATTTCATTTTGATCATTGGATGATGTAGTTACACACAAACTTAGAACGATTTAAGTCCCTCGTTTAAGAACAGAAATGCAGTTAGTTTAATTCGACGTTATATCTACCAAGTTTTTTTCACCTCCTGAACAATTTGCAAAAGTGGGCAGAAGCCATTTTGGAAATTGTGCCTCATATGAAAAAGAAAAGGTAGGCCTAAAAAACAAATATGCGCCCATATAGGAGAAGACTAGATGTGGATACTCCCAAAAAACACACCAACGTTAAGTGATGAAAACAAAGAATGTATAAAAGCTGAGTCTGGACTATAGAAGAAGCAGAATAAAATCTAAAATATATAGAGACCTACTGTAGCATAAAGGACTATATAAAATGAACTTCACAAATAAAAAGAAGCGTAGAAGAAAAATTCAATATATATATCTTATTAAGGCTGGAAACACCTCATCGGAGAAGTCATACAAAAAACAAAAACCCTATATACAGTAAACCTAAAGGGAAAATACCTAGAAAGAAACGCATTAAAAACAAACGAAAATAAGTATTTAATAATATATAAAGAGAAGAAAAAGATGGGATTGGCCATACCCGAAAAAGAAATTTTAAAATATCATAACCTACCAATCACAAATTGCCAATTTACAAAAAAAGAGCTTTTAACAGAAACAAAAGTCCCAGTCATTGCAAAGAATGTATTGAATTTTTTCAGATATGCGATTGAAGTGAGTTATAGCTGAATGGAATTAACGTGAATTATATGTGTGCGAATTATTTCAAATAAATAAACTTTTACAGATTTCAATAAAAACAATCAATTTATCATATCGTGAGTGTTTCACGCTATCAACTAATTATTGCGGTGCGCGTTGTTCTGAAGTAGTTTTCTCAAATCAAGGGTGAGTACTGAGTACTATAATTAAACTGAAATAAAATATACCCCTTTTTGATTATCAAAAATATAATCATTAAAATGGCGAAAGGAAAATGATCTGTATAATGAATTTAAATTGAAAAATTCAGGCCTTTGGAGGCCTAAAGGATCTCTTATAATAACGAAATGATCGCGTATGTTCGGATGGACTCAAAAGATATGACTCTAATGGTTATTTATTACTTCATATTAAAACTGGTGAGATAATTAAAACACGAAATTCAGCTGTGCCCGAACCAGATACGAGATGACGAATGGTTCCAAAATTTTGAAAGTGAAATTTTGAAGAAAACTAGCTCAGCTCAAAAATCAGTTATAAGATCAGAGGCGAAAAAATTAATCGAAGACCCTTACGAAATATTAAACATGAATGAGGAGAGTAAAAAAGAGGGAAATGAGAGAAATAAAGAGACGAGTAATGTAAATAAAGAGAAGCTCAATATGGAAGCTAAACTTACAGCATTTGCTGCACTAGTAAAAGAACGAACAGGAGGGAAGGAGGATGTAGCATATGTAGCCGTTGCAGAAATACATATCCGCATCATCTGTCGGGTTGGGGTACCCGGCGCCTCCACCATATTGGGTTTTTTCAGGTTTCCAATAAGCCTTAACTTCAAATAAAAAACAACACAGGAGCTTGACTCGCCTTTAGTAATACACATTTAGACTATATGATACAGATAGTCGATAAAGACTAAGATTAGAAAAAAGAATTTTAATTTGAACTATGTCGAACGAGGAACCAGTGTTACCACTGGTGCCAACAGAATGCAATATGGAGTATTCACGAATACTCTCAAATCTCGTTTATTAATGAAGAACAACTTTGAGAACACTTGATTTTGGTTCATGAAAAAACAATAAATCAAATAAAAACAATTACAGGTACAGCCTTAAAAAACTGAAAATATTGAAGGACTATGCTACCCAACAAGATGAATCCTCATTGCGTGTAAAAGCTTCATTTATGAAAGAACACTCAAGAGAACTGAATAAAAACTGTCAATACAAATGTGAAAAAATTCATAAAAATCCAAATATCTCAAAACTTATATGCGAAGAGTAATAGGTATATTTTTGCACTTTATCTGATATTTAAATTCCTTTTTCTGGCGGAATTTTGATGTTTAAATAATTATAAATTTTCATTTATCTTTTTAATGTTTACGTATGTAATACTTGATTGTAAGCAGCTTGGGCTTATTTCAATATTTAATAATATAAATACTGATGTGCCGTTTAAGGTTACTTGATACGCATTTATACTTTTCCACTGTATTTTTTATTTTTTCCATGATGTCAATAGCAAAGGAGGCTTTATTTCAACAACTCGTAGACTTCAAATACGATACCTCAAAAATGAAGAAGCCGGATTTCATTCGCAAGTTTGAAGATTTGTTTCAGCGAAATGATGAAGTAGGAAATCAATGGTAAAAAAGGAAACTGAACTACTCGACAAACGGAGGAATTATTGTATGCGTAATTGTAACGATTCATCATGTGGAATTATATCATAATAATGCTCGCATATTTCAAAGGGATTGTGTAGGAAAAACATACAACCAATAGATAAACAAAAAAACTAAGTTCGCCCATCCAAAGATTGAAACTTGAATCTACTTTTCATAGATTGTGGATATATTCACACCTGATTCACAGGTTAAAATTTTAATCCAATTTCATCAATTCATTTTGAAACAAATGGAGGTTCAACAATTTCTAATTCTCCTGCTGCATTTAGCTTAGTTCTAATTTCTTTACCCTTAGGTTTACACCATTCACGGATACCTTGTTTTTCTAACACCCATTCTGGCGAAACAGCAACTGATCGAGCCTTCTCTAATAAAACGGATTCGCTATCAACTTTACGTTTTTTTCTCTTACTCTTTTTATGATATTCTGTTCCAGACCATTCATGAAAATTTTCTGCAGTTAGTAATTCTTGAGAGCATTTGAATAAACGGATTCCACTCGAACAGTCCCATTTGGTGCGGACTGATTTTCCTTCATATTCTTCAATGGTTCTAAAATGCATAACTATCGAACTTAAAAATGAGAAATTATTAGCTATGTACTGATTATATCATACTTGCGCTTTTCACTTACTTATCCAACGTGTTCGAAAGATGTTTGGCAACATATGACTGAAACTCTGGAGTAACATTTAGGATGTTATCTTTGTAATTATTTTTCATTTTTATTGATTCTTTGGTATCTGCTTTAATAGTAAAAATGTTAGAAGACAATAAAGTGTTGCAAAAAATGCTAAATGTTAATTATACCTTTGATTACAGTCATGGCTTCTTTATTGAACATGTGAGGATCCAAAGCCTCTTTCAGTCTTGAATCTTCTTCTTCTGAAGATGATGCGTGATCCGTCATTATTCAAAGAAGATAGTTGTGAACTCAAGTACAGCAAATAGACATTAGAAATGAAATGAACAGATATTGAATAAAAATAAAACTTATTCAATTTTTACTCGTAATAGAAAATTACAAATGAAATTATGAAAAAATTTCTCAGTTTATATATTTCCGCGGCATACATGGTCGAAATCGGCATATACCACATCCAAAGTAATATAATATAAAAGAACAAGACGTATAATCACTCGGTAGAAAAATGTAAGAGAAATATGGCACTGTCAATTAGTAACCAACATTGCCGCATCGCAGCGTTGCAGGAAATAGTAACGGGAGTTGAAAAAATAATTTGCACGAGTTTATACACAGTGATGGGCACGCTCCAGTTGGGAGCGGAAGAGCGGTCGGAGTACTCCGCTCTCGCTCCGGAGCGAGAGCGGAGCGCGCTCTTTTTTTTAATACAACTACAACAACCGGAGCGCGCTCCGGAGTACTCCAGCCTGGAGCGGAAATTTAAAGAAAAGAGCGCGCTCCTCTGATAACGCTCCTCTATCATTGGAACGTTTCAATAAATGAATATTTGAATTTTTTATTTTATAATTATTATTTATTAGACTGTTTCTTTCTATACCGTGCGCGCAATTGATTTATTACAAACCGGCAAAAAAAGTTACAAAAATCAATTCATGTAATTTTGAAATAACATTACAACTTGAAACTGTGGATTGATTTATAGTTCTAATCAGTTTTATAGTATTACTTGATAAGAAATTGGTGTCAAAAATAATTCTATATAGTTTTAATAAGTTTTAATATTGATTTTAAAATCATGTAAAATGCGTTTTTAGCAGATTTTTACGTTGATGTGTAAAGAATTAGTTGTGCGCACGGTATTAAATCCTCATGTTATAGGTACTCATAAATCAAGATTCACCATTTCACCAGTTCACCACTCACTAAAATTGATTAAATCGAAAAATAATTAATAAAAATAGGTTTAATTTCGACCAACATATCTATATACCAAAATTCACTTGAAAAGAGCGGCGCTCCGACCGCTCCTGACCGCTCCAGGAGCGAGAGCAGGGCTGCAAAACCGATTGGAACCGGAACCGAACCGGAACCAAGAACCGGTAGAACCGATAAAATTTTGGAACCGGAACCGAAACCAGAACCAATATTTTGAAATTTGTACTAAAGCTGGAACCGGAACCGGAACCAAAAATTTTTACTGAGAACCGGAACCAGAACCGGAACCGATATGAAAATATATTGGTTCCGGTTCTAGAAAAGTTTAATCTCTATTAATAAGATTAGAGTGCGCTAACAGTTGTATACTCTCTACCTATCGATAGTCAAAGGTTGTAGGTAACTGTTGTAGTGTTTCATTCTATAAATTACAATCTGTGATATCGTACATTTCGCAAAATACTCTCTAAAATTGATAAAATTCGGGATCTTGGGGTTGTTTAAAATTTACAAGACCATTTTGCAATAATATTATTTTTCAAATTTTGGTTTCAATATTCCCTTCTGATTATGCTTGTAAAATGGAGTATTTTGATAGGTCACACATGTTTTTTTTTTGGAACCGATAAGAACCGGAACCGGAACCAGAACCGATATCATAGAACCAGAACCGGAACCAGAATCAAAACTGAAGTCATAGAACCGGAACCAGAACCGGAACCGGAACCAATATTTGGGAACCGGAACCAGAACCGGAACCAGAACCAATATTTTTTCGGTTTTGCAGCCCTGAGCGAGAGCGGAGCGCGCTCTTTTTTTTCTCACTTGGAGCGAGAGCGGAGCGCGCTCTTTTTTTTCTCACTTGGAGCGAAGAGCGGAGCGCGCTCTTTTTTTTTCCGGAGCGTGCCCATCACCAGAGTTGGGCATCACTCCGAGCGCGCTCAGAGCGCGCTCTTTGAAGAGCGAAAAAGAGCGGAATAACAAATCGCTCGCGAACAAACGAATGAGTCCCCCATTCTTCAGATTCTTCGTTCCCTTTCTCGTTCTTATCTAGTCTAATTCTTGGATAAGTATGATATTACATGTTGATTTCAATTAAATTAATTAAATTTTTATTATTCATCATTTAATATTTCGTTGTTATTTTCGGAAGATCAGAAGTTTATAAAGTACAAAGTTTAGATTGACAGTGGACGGGAAGTATTGTTTTTTTTTTTGATTATTCAAGAGCTATTTACTTTGTTAATTTTTTTTTTTTTTTAGTTTTCTAGGGCAAAAACTGAAAAAGTGAAATAAATGAACACAAGACGCAACTCTGTATTTATGAATAATAAAACGAATAATATCATTTTCACGTAACATTGCATTTAGCTCGTCGTCTTCAAAACCTAATTCTTGAATTTCTGTTACAACGTAATTATTGATGCCATACACAGCAAATGATTTCTTAAAATTAGCTGCGTTATCTGTCGTAATCCCTGGAACGTTATTTGTATTTAGGCCGAAACTATGTAACACTTTTATAATATCCGCAGCTATATTATCGTAAGTATATGTCTTTTGAAAGGGTTTACAACAGATAATCGCTGACTCTCTCAATAAATCAGCGTTTAGCCAATGGGCTGTGTAACCTATGTAATTAACATTACGATGAGACCAAAAATCAATCCTTACACCTACCGACCTCAAATTACTAAATTTTTTTTTCAATTCTTCCCGTAATGATAAGTATCTTATAATAACATTTCTAGCTATGGTTCGACGAGAAACAAATACTTCTTCTACGTTAATTAAACTGGTAAAAAGATCTCGGAAATAGCTATTATCGACGATCGAGAATGGCAATATGTTGCAAATGATAAAACGAAGTAATTTGCTCCTAAACTCGGTTTTGAAGTCGTCGTTGTTTGTATTAAGATTAACTACCATACCGATTTCGTCGTCATGTTTTCTTTTTTTTCGATGCGCTTCTATTTTCTCGAAAAGGTTTATGCCGCTATGTATGGTTTTTGCATGTCTGTATAAATTATTTGTGGCATAATTCGTTAGGACGAGAATACCTGAATTTAAATCTTCACAATTCAAGCATTTTACGGTAGTTTTCTGAACCTTGTTATTTTTGTTATTAAGAATTTCGTTCTGATTGATGATTTTAAAGAAGGTTCCGTCAAGTAAGGGATTTTTACATCCTATATAAGAAAATGAAAATTAATGAAGGACATAATATACAAGAACGAATGAGAACTTTTTAATTACCAATAAGTTCTGAATTTGTTTGATTCTGATTCATATTTCGTTAGTTTACTTTAATAAGAGTAATTAATAACATTACATATTGCTTTAAACTTGAAATTCGTCTTTGGAGTTCGGTCTATACAAGTTTATAAAACAAGTTGTAATTTTCCCTCCAAAATTTAAGGTAAAGAGAAAAAGTTGTGAAAAATGACGTAATATAATAAATAGGGATCTAAATAGGTAATGTGTACTCTCTCATGATTGGTCGAAGTGATAAGCGAAAAAAAAAGAGAAGAATTCGCTCAGAATTCCGCTCAGAATGCCAAAGAATGAACTCTTCTCCGCTCTGAGCGGAAAGTGAGCGGAACGTCTCGTTCTTTCGCTCCTGAGTCACTCTGCCCAACTCTGCCCATCACTGTTTATACAACACCTCCTATAATAAAAGGCCCGGGCGCAGGCAAGGCGCAGGTGTTGTAACGTCACGCTTAGGAGGCTGAAGTTGCGCGTTTTACATTGTTTCTTATGTAACTTTGCGAATTTTTTGCAGCAATCCAGGCGACGCTAGCGATTTGGAAAAAATTTTACCGTAAAAAGGAGATGATGGGGAGTATGTGAACAAAAATCCAGATTTATAAATGCATAAATACAGATTTTTGAAAAAAATAACAAAATCGCTATTTTGATAGGTAGAAGTCTGATTTTTTTTTTATATACTCTCCATAACGTCCTCTATGAGGTAAAATTTTTTCCGAAGCGCTAGCGCCACCCGGAACGCCGTAAAAAATTCGCAAAGTTATATAAGAAACAATGTAAAACGCGCAACTTCAGCCTCCTAGTGATGACGTCATAGCTCTGCGCCCAGGCCTTTTATTATAGGAGGTGTTGGTTTATATGGAGAAAACGCGACCCCGCGCTGGTTTTAATAAACTATCTCGAAATTTGTCGCGGCACCCTATAGTTTTGAAATTGCTATTTTATGCAAAATTTCAGACTCTTTTTGTTGGTGAAGAGAAAAAAAAATTCCATCCACAACTTTTTAAGATATGAGCGATCAAAGTTGAAAAGTCGCGCGTTTTTACAAATATGTAAACCCCGTCTTGTAAAATTTCGATGGAAATATCTAGAAATTTGTCGTGGCACCCTATAGTTTTGAAATTACTATCTTATGTAAAATTTCACACTTTTTCCAATCGTGAAAAAAAATCCATCTATGAAAATCAACGTAAAGAGACAGCAAACATCATTTCTTACAAAAAAATCAAATTATGAGTAAATACTCGAACCTATTAAATTTTGCAGCTGAAAGCTGCTATACATCCTTTACTTTGATGGTGGATAATTGAACCACTTTATTTTCGATTGATATTGAAATTGATACTGCTCGCGGGAATTCTTAGGTGGAGGGAGAGAAGGGCATTTAAAAAATTAAAAATTATGCAATTCCAGTAGGCATCAACGCTAGTAGCGGAAAATCATATCAAAATTTAAGAAAATTAATAGTCTAAAAATTATTATATTAAAAAATATTAAATTTATAAAAATATAATTTAAATTAAATTAAATTTAATTTAATTTAAAAATTTAATTAATCGAAAATTAACAAAATTAACAAAATAATAATAAAATTAACAAAAAAATTAATGAAATTTCAATTGTATTTTTCCAATTTTTGAGCTATTGAGCCTCTAGCCAATCGATTCACCTGTAGGAATATGTTATATTAACAGATTTCTCTAGATTCTTAATTGGAATGCCATACTCTCGTATAACCTAACTTGGATCTATTTTGTAATTGGCATTTTGGTAATGCGCAGTTTTTCAAATAAGTACAATAGTACGTAATGTTATAACTCTGCTGGATATCAACTTTGACAGCTTAAAATCGTTAGACCCTTTATTCTGCTTATATTGCACTCATCTAATCCACTCCACTTTCGATCAGTGTTAGTCTGGGATAACTAGAGGCTTGTCAGAAATGTATTGTCAAGACTCACTTCATTCACTTCCCCTGACTCCCTCTCCATCCGCTTCAAATTTTGTGGTGAGGTTTCCAGTTGATGGGCATTCCATTATACTTTGTGTGGTTGAAATCGATGATTCACAGTTTAGAAGTTACCTTTATTAGGGAAATAATTTGCAAATAACATTTCAATTGAAACTTTGCTAATTGCTTGTAGTTACTAAATTTATCAAATGGAAGCTATCAATACAACCTGTGCAACAGGAGTTAGCGCTGGAGTCTCACAGTTACTATTTACCCAGTTGCTTGCTATCAACGCTGGTGAATTCTTACTGTGACTTGAGCACCATTTATCCGAAAGATCAAAGCGATGAGATATTCGCAAATGCCAATAACGAATTCGATTTCATCATCATAGGAGCAGGATATGCCGGATCTGCCATAACGAATCGTCTGAGCGAAGTACCAGAGTAGAAAATTCTATTAATAGAAGCAGGACCAGATCCTCCGTTGGAGTCTGATATTCCTAGTTTATACATTACCTTATTTAGCTCGAAATATGATTGGAACTATAAAGTTGAGAGATCGGAGGAAAGTTGCCTAAGCATGGTCAACCAACAATGCATTTGGCCTCGAGGTAAATTCTTAGGTGGATGCAGCGCCATTAACCCTTTGTTGAACGTTAGTGGTAATGCCACAGATTATGACGAACGGGAAGCTCTTAGTAATCCTGGCTGAAGTAACGATGACGTTTTGAAATATTTCAAGAAATTAGAACGAGTGAATTCTCCTTTATTAGATGAAGAAATTCACGGATACGATGGTTTTATGTTCATGTCGAAAGTTTCCCCAAACAATCAATTCTCAAAAGCTCACCAGTCAAATAATTGTTGAAGAAATTATACAGTGAAATAGGGCTATCGTATATCGAAGATATGGGCACAAAATAAAAATCTGCTGTCACCGTTCTTCCTGGAACGATTAAAGATGGTGTAAGATAGAGTACAGCTAGAGCTTATTTAGCGCCAATTAAGGACAGAAAGAATTTGGTGATAATGAAGGAAAATTCAGGGGCGTACCGAGGACATTCTTCAGGGGGGGGGGAGAAAATCAAAAATTGCCAACTAATACTATGAAATTTTACCAACTGTTGACCTTTTTTTTTTTTTTTTTTTTTAGTCTTCAAAAATTTAAAAATAAAAATCCAAATTTACCAACTTTCCAAAAGCCAAAGGGTCTACGTCCCTGGTTGTGCACTATACATGATATAAGTTGGCATCAGTTCAAATTTATTCGAGTTCTTATTTTCCCAAAAAAATTCAACTTCCCAATTTCAGCGTTGAACAATTATAAATTTCCCAACTTTTCAAAACACCTGGGGGGGAAGCTCCCCCCATACCCCCTTAGTTACGCCCCTGGGAAAATTAGTTACTTAACTGTTGATTAATAAAAACAAAAAGGTATACGGAGTGGAGGTACTTCGAAAGGGTGTGACTAAAAATATTTTTTCCAAAAAAGAGGTAATTGTTTCCGCAGGAGCTCTCAATTCGCCCTAGTTACTAATGCTTTCTGGTATTGGTCCGAAAGGGCATTTAAATGATATTAATATCGAAGTGGTGCAAGATTCAAAGGTCGGTTATAATTTACAAGATCATGTTTTATTACTACACATTTACGCCAAGGTGAATAACGGTCTTTTAGGAGACACACGAGAGGTATCTGAAAATGATTTAATGTACAATTATTTAACCAAACAAACCGAACTAGGATCCGTTTCCGTGTTACACACGATGGCGTTCGTTGATACCTTAAATCATAGCAAAGATTTCCCAGATGTCCAGATATGACATATCAGATATCAAACTTAAAAACAAATTTTTACCGTTATAATTAGGTACTACAAATCTACGACCGGAAGTGATAGAAAATATTCGAAGAGTAAATGATGAATACCCGTTAATTCAATTCCAACCATCGATACTAAGACCTAAAGGCAGAGCAAGAGTGTTACTCAGCAGCAACAATCCTATAGATGGGCCAAAACTCATCAGTGGATATTTGACTGATCAGGATGATGTGGAAATACTTATCAGAGGAATCAAAATTGTGCACAAGTTGAAAGAAACTGAAACTTTCAAATCGTGCTGCGAATTATATGAATTGGAACCCTTCGAAGAATGTACTTCATTGGATTATTCCTCCGATGAATACCAAGAATGCCTTATACGTAATTTCGTCAACACTATTCATCATCCTGTTGGTACCTACCTATAAGATGGGACTGAAAGATGACAAAGATGCTGTTGTAGATTCTGGTTTAAAAGTCTACGAAGTAGAGGCATTGAGGGTAGCTGATGCCTTAATAATGCCGAATTTAGTCAGCGGAAATCCGAATATTCCTATAATTATGATCGGCGAGAAAGCTGCCGATTTAATAAAAGAAGATTGGTAGAAGAAGTTTGAACATTCGGAATTATGAATTAATGTAGGAAAAATAAATATGAAGTTTCATTAATTTAAAATGTGTTCTATATGTATCTACTTGGATTAACTACGTTCTGATGAGCTACATAGATGTTTCGTTGCTTGGTTATTCTTGTTAACGTCTAATTTAGAAGAAAACAAAGAGTTAAATGATAACACAGTTATCGTCATAGTTAAACTAAAAATAATCTGTTGCAATTGAAATTAATGTTTACCTACACGAGATAAAAACATAATTTGGATGCTGTTTTGCTATTCGATTATTTATCCGAAAAAATCTTTTGAGTTGACCTCATTCATTATACTCATTACACGGAGCTTTTAATGCACAAAAACAACATTAAATGTGTTCTTATTACCTTTTAAAATATCTATTTTTTCATCTTTTTTTTTTGGGGGAAATCAGTTAAATCTGGATTGTATACCTAATTATTTTTATTTTTTTATTTTTAATTTAACAATAATTATACCCCTTTATTTATTTACTTACTGTGTTCTGTACGATTATCTAGAATTCTACATGATTGTTTTATTTGTAATACCTACTTATTAGTTATTATCTTATACCTGCATAATTTAAAGCTAAACAATTTATTCAATATAATCCATCTCTTTTTTTGACTTAAGAAGATTTTAGGTACAGGAATTCTTATATTTTTACATACCTGTACATAGGTATATTTTTGACGAAGTATAGGTATAGACGTATATTTGCACCTTATAAGTTCAAATATTGATATAAATTCCGTCATCTTAGTTGTTCTACTTTCGATATAATTATTATAATATTACGCCTTTTTATTAAACGTTTTTTCAATTTGTTTTTTTACTTCTTAAATACGTAGCAGCGCATATCATATTCTTCTTTGAATTCATTTATTACTCATTTACGTATCATTAATTTTTAGAAAACATATAGCCAATATTGATTTTTTCTTTAAGTTGTTCAAAAACAATATTAAACTTCGATATATCCAAAAACTTTTTGAGTCTTGATTGAAATTTAAGAAAATTCACCATCTTCAAAACTTCAATCTTTCGGACTTTGAAATTTCAAGCTTTCAACATTTTTAATATTAATACTTGGTATATATTTCGGCTGATGAAATTTTTGCAGATCACCGTGTTGAGTTTTTTTCACAGTTTTTCAGAACCCATTAACCATCCGTTCGTCAAAAAATCAAAATTATTTTCCCTTCAGTATTTACCTGAACTTGATTACTCCTTTGCCAATTCGCCTAAATTCTGAGTCTGGATTATCTAAAGGATTGGTTTCAAGGTCAAAAGCGCACGTGCCTATCGCATCGGTTGTATATTTGGCAACCAAGTCTACAGATATGCTGTTAATTACATCGTGTAATTTTTTACCACACTTCTTTACCAGAGGAAACATCATTTTCATTTTTCCACTTGTGAAGGTACTGGTTAATTTTATTCTGAGATTTTAGTCAAATTTTTGACTTAAACAAAAATTTCGAGGTAGCCACTCGCTTAACACACGAGCTTTGCGATCGCAAGAATATAATTCTGATTGGTTATTTCAAATATGTACCGCTGTAGATCCTCAACATGTTTTTATATTATAAATAAATTTAACGTTAGAATGAATATCTATTTTATAAATAGTAACTCGAAACCTTTGTCGCAGCATCACAACTAAACGACCAATGAAAGTGACCGAAACTTTGTCTATACATTCACGTCTAGTGTAGATGGTCCACACGAAAGTGATTTTTTAAAATTTCCCTTCAAAAAGCTGCAATTGAGCTTCAACGGCGGCGAGGTAACGAGTCCGAATACAAGACGACGTACGATTATGTTTTAAACTTTGACCATTATATAGTCAAAGGTTTTGAAGTAAGCACGTTACGTTAGAATGAGGGCGGGTGTTGAAGGTGGTGGTGTTCCAACCAGTGTTGTTATTTTACTATGCAACAAGGAACCGGTACAATGTTTACCGAGATTGACGCGCACAACTTATTCTAATCACAAAAAATGAATTCACATTTAACCTGCCATTTTTTTTTTTTTTGAGTTTCGCTTTATTTTTTTAGTTTTACTTTGACGTCACGTGTTTAAGATATAAAATATACTATCTCCAAGAAAACTTAAACTGAATTTCACATTTAATATGCAATTTTTTTTTGAGTTTCACTTCGATGTGCCATGTTTGAGATTTAAAATAATTATGCCATCTCCAACGTAATCTTAACTAGACTCCAAAACTTCTAAACGAAAGAAGAAACAGAAAAGTGAAAGTCGAAAGTGGCGTAAAAATGACGACATTTATAGGTATTTTGGAGCGGTAACCGGTTAGGGGTATGATGAAGTAAATTTTCGTAATGAAGGGAACACATGCTGAATAGTAATAGTCTCTGGACTGAATACTACGAATGTCTGATACATAACTTCCATCATACTGTTTATCACTCTGTCGGACCTTATAAAATTGGTCCGAAAACAGAAAAGATGCTGTGGTAGACTCACGGTTGAACGTCTATGGAGTAGATGAAATGAGGGAAGCTGATGCCTCCATAATGCCAAATTTAGTGAGCGTTAATACGAACATCCCTACAATTATGATAGGAGAAAAGGCTGCTGATTTGATAAAAGAAGATTAGCTGAAATATATTCAAAATTCAGAATTGTAAACAGAATTCATAAAATTTCTTTCCATGGTGAAACATGATATTTCTATTTCATATTATTTGAGTATGCGTAATTGCGCAGGGAGCACCGCGCAGGTAATACATAATCAATTAATCATGGAGAAAATAAGAGCTGCATATTTGAGTAAGTGTTTGAAAAGGTACGTTTATATATGCGATTTTTCCAACTCTATTTACTTGAGAATTGATACCTATACGTGCAAAAAGTAATATTTGCAGGCAATACATTATTTCAACTTTACATTCATTCATCAATTCATATTTCAAAAAGATACCGCATGATTTCATTTTTACGCAACAACCAGTGATAACATCGATACCTATACTTCAACAATCACCAAACTAGTTTATATCGAATTATTATATTAAAAAATATAAAAGCTTATACCATCCTATACAAATTTACCCACGTAATATTCGTACATCGCACTTTAGAACTCGTTCGAAAATATGAAGGTTTGGTATTGACGTAAAACATCGCGATCGTGAAGGCCATTGTCTAGTTCAAAATACTCGTTTTCTCACGACTGTATAGATGAAATACTCTATCTTGTTTCGTATACTAGATGTTAGGAAGTAGGCAATACATAATATGCACGAACATACGACTATTTGTTATGACTTAAATAATGTGTAATATAATTAATAATTTGTAAAATAAGGTATAAAATTCTTATCATGAATAATAAGCGTAGTTGTTTAGGAAAATCCTTTTTTTTAATATGTTTTTTAATGCAGTTAGCTGTCATAAGTGAGTACGAATATATATGTATAATCTTACCTATAGTTTAAATTATATACTTTATTACGCAACTTAAAAAGATAATTGGATTCATTTTTTGGTATTTTTATATACCTACTTACCTATACATTGGTACCTATTATATTCATGCTTTTCGTATCACGGTTTAATGTTGCAGTAATACCAATTTTTCATCAACATTTCTGTAATTTACGAGTACATATTAGGTCTAAACATATTTTTCAGATGCTCAAGTGAAAGTATATCTTAATAAGAATCGAACGACTACGAAACCAACAACCAAATGCGCTGAGTAAATGAAACCTTTATGCTTTAATTTTTGAAACCTACATAAATATGCATTTTTTCACATTGGCCGATAATAATCATTCATATGCAATCTAGTACATGTGCACCAAATGAAATTGAATGTGATTTGAAAATATTTCAGAATGAATTCGCATGTTTGAAGTGCATTGATTATATCAAAGTATGTGATTACGAGAACGACTGTGTCGATCGATCCGATGAAAAGGATTGTTATGATATCGAAAGGTAGGAATACCAATGGTAAAAAATATTTTTTATATTTTAAATAAGTATGGACGAGTATTTGCCCATTCATAGTCGATTGTATTGTTACCACGGACGTTAACTATAATATCTGGATATTTGGCTGATCGCAAAACGTTGCGGTGGTGGTGGCTTATAATTTAGAATTTTAATACTGTTTAAAGCAACGTTGCGGTGGGCTTGGCTTATATTTCTATTTCAGAACCGTTTTATTTACACGCAGCCAAATATCCAGGTATTATAGTTAACGTCCGTGATTGTTACAATGAAATATTTCAACAATCTTTGGATTTAAATTGTGAATCTATTGGTTTATGTAATCAGTAGCCAATATGTGTATGGAGAACCGAAGGGTGGATCGTCATGCGTTCTACCCGATCAAACCATCGACCAAAGTTATCAAATAGATTGTTACAATGGAACATGGGGTCGAAGACCAGGAAGCATATCGGACACCCATGCGTCACCATTTACTACACTTACATATATCTGTAATCCCGGCTATACCAGAAAAACTGGTAACAACATTTTCGAAACGTATTGCCAAAACGGGAAATGGTCTCCAGCTGTACCAAAATGTCAAAGTACGTACTCGGTTTGTTTTGTAGTTTGAAATTTTATTCATTTTTGGATCTACATATATTGAAAGCTTATTTTATAGGAATTTGCGAAAGATTATTTCCTTCAAATGATTTGGAAATTGAATGCTATCGAAATGGCGAAAAAGTTAATTGTAACGAACCACTGCTTAGTGGTACAGAAATACATGCCACTTGTAAGCCCTATAGGCGCCAAACTGATGGCCGAACAAATCACCAGATGGTATGTGATAATGGGAAATGGAATGATACATTACCAGAATGCACTTTAGGTTCGTGCTGACTGGTTTATTTGCAACTGATAATTTAACAAATAATACATAGGTAATTATTCATTCACAAAATGTTGACACAGAATGTGGAAAAATTGAGGGAAGTGATTCATCATGGATGGTATTTGGCAATACTTATAATTATAATCATTTTCCATGGCATGTTGCTATCTACGATGTTGGACACATCCCCAAATTAGTTTGCGCTGGTACAATTATTTCACCAATTTTGATTATCACAGGTGAGATATTCTGTTAGAATGAGAGGTTTTTTCTGTAGCAACCTTATTTTCATATCTCCTTGTTATTCCTGTTTATAAGTAAATTAAAAATAAAAAAAAACTCGTGTACATATACAAGTAAATGGGTATAGTTGAGTGTATCCAATTATTTTTTCTGATATGTTGATGAGAAAAATAATCGTTAATATTTTGTACTAGCTTCCGCTTGTATTATTGACGTGAAAACGAAAAAACCCAAAAATGTTCAAGATATTGAAATTGTAGTCAGCAAAATAACTCCAGATTATAATTTTCAGGATAACGAATTTCAAAAATCATATAAAGTAAAATAATCAATAATTATTATGTGTACCTATTTATTTTTGTAATAATGCCTATATCGGCAAATGAGTTGAAAATATTGTTTACTTTATTATTTTCGACGAGTACCTGTAGTATTTTGTAACACAAAGTGTTTTTATTGCTTTATCAGATACATAAAATATACACAGCGGACTTCCACGATGTAGCTATTTTAGAAGTCACGGAAGAAATCTCTTTTAATTATGCGGTATCACCAGCCTGTTATAAATTCAAGTCCATCAGTGCAGAAGGGGATGTGCGAGGAAATGTAAGTATCTGTTTTTTAAACGACGATAGTGAGTAGAAACTAAAGGTCAGTGATTGATTACAGTAAAAGAAATATAGTCCTCGTCACGTCAACTCAAGTCCCTTCGCCTTAAATACAACTTACTTTTAAAACTCCACTATCTTTTCGATCATTCATACCACATTTCAACAAATTTTTGATTCAAAGAAAAAATCATGATCTCACGTCGTATTGAGCTATCCCACGTTTCAGTGGCTAGAAAATTTAATCATTTTTAAAAATCCACCATTCTTTCTTGACTCCAATATTTTTAGTTTTTTATGTATTATAATACAATCAAAAAAATATGTACATTTACGTCACGTCCCGCCAACTCACGTACGATCACCTCTAAAAAGTTTGATTTGGTTAAAAAATAAAAAAAAAATAAAAAACACTATTTCATCAACTATGCCACATATAATAAACCTCATCACAACTCATGGTTACCTAAGATTATTTCTCACTATTTTAGGTCGCCAGTTGGGGCATTATAGACATAAATTATGTACACGAAACTGATTTTAGAATAGATACATACTTGACTAAAGCATTTGGAGAATGTACCAACGAAGAAGACAAATTTTGCGGACAACAAACATGTAAGAAGAAAAAATACAAATTATCCTAGATACTTGTCTTTGGATTGTTTCCTCACGACAAAGGATATTTCAGATGGAGCTGGTACAAACGTTAGTGATGCAGGAGCTGGTTTTATATATTACAACCAGACGACACAACGACATTACGTCATGGGTGTAATGAATACGAAATATAAATTTAAAAACAATTTCGTAGTAATTTGCTCACAGCTGGACTATCCATCTACGAAAAGGTGGATAGATGTAGTTTCTTTGCAAGCCATGAACCAACGGATATTGGACAACGGCGAAAAATACTTCAAAACTAGACCAGAATGCGAAAATGAGAAAACTTTCGATATTAAATTACGAAAAGCGGCTGTATGCCTAACGCGAAAAAAGAACGATGTAATTCCTCCATGTAAAAGTGAGTACAATAGGCGAAGTTTAGGAACCACTAAATTATGAACTTTTTTGCATAAAATAAGTTACAAACAAAAACCGCAAATTTGTATAGGAACTTGCAGTAAATTATTGCAACCCGAAAACATGGAACTTATGTGCACTTACAATAATATTACGATGAACTGCAACCAGGAATTAACGTCAGGGGTGAGAGTTACATTCCGTTGCAATGAAGGATACAAACCATTGTACCAACTAGAATATCAGTATATAGAATGCCAAGAAAATGGAAAGTGGAGCAATGAACTTTTCCCTTGCATTCAAAGTAGGTTGTGTTTCGAAGAAAGAATTAAGAATGTTTTTTCTCAAATTATGCCCATGACCAAGTCTAATACGTATATGGGTAAAAAACATATTTAGGTGATATCAAATCCTGTGCTTTGCCTCCTATATCCGACGATAAAACTTATACCATCGATTGCCAATCGAATGGAACAAATGGGAAATCTGATAAATTCGTAAAGGAACTCACGATGTTGGCTTTTCAATGTAATCCTGGTTATTACTACCAAGAAACAGCTCCAGAAAACAAAAAATTCTTCTGCGAGCCTGATCGTTATTATTCAAAGAAATTGAATAACTTTCAAGTAATTTGTGTTGACGGATTGTGGACACCTAAAATAGGAAATTGCTCGAGTACGTACAATTTTTGAATTTTTTATGTAGCATATGCAATCATCGTTGAGTGACTTTTATCCATTATTTTCAGAGCTATGTAAGATGTTTACTACCATAAACATGAAACCTGAATGTTACTACAATGATGAAAAAATCGACTGTAATCAACCCCTATTTGCTGGTACCCGTATGCGTCCTTTATGCCAGAAAAATTTTCGAAAGAAATATGTGACAGATTTTGAAGAACTTATATGCAAAGAAAACGGAGAATGGGATAATTTTCCTATTGAGTGTATTCCTCGTATGTTATAAAATATTACTTATTATATAGTATATATATAGTTATATACATCATTTGAATTTGGAAACGGGCCGTTAATCAGTTCTTTCAGGGGGGCTAAGCAAATCCTAGAGGGGGCTTTCACTCCCTTTTTTGTGGGTTTGTACTACTAAATTTAATACTATGATAACATCTTTCTACAAAGATCTTTATTAACAGGTTGTTTTCCCATTTTCATGTTAAAGAATGCGGTAGAAATGTGATTTCTGAAGATACCAACGATTATAACGAGATTCCCTTTCATATTTCGGTTATTGAGAAAAAAACTGGATCACCTATTTGTGCAGGGACTTTGATATCGCCTTATCTGGTTTTAACCGGTGAGTACACAGATTGTACACCCTATTCACATGAATTCTGTTGAGTGAAAATGATCGTAAAGTTCAAATATTAAATTTCTAGCTGCTAGATGTTTTTACGATCCAGTTGGTAAACGTTTGGGTAAAGCAAATAACTATGAAATAATAGCAGGCAAAAAAATAAAACGTCTTTCTTCGTCGTTAAATAAAGATGTACTCCAATACACCAATTTCAGGAAATCTTATCAGGTATCTGAATGTACCTACTCATTCACATGAAAACATTTTTATTTTATGTATAGGTATGAATGAAGAGTAAATACATTCTAATAAATAAATTAATCATAAAGGACATCTTGTATGAATAGGTGAAAACGATTTATTATACAAATAAGGGAAAGAACAAAATAGTAGCCAATTACACTGAAGATTTGGCGGTGATGGAAAGCGTTGAAAAAATAGAGCTCAACGTCAACACCATACCAGCATGTGTAAATTGGCACGGATCCAATGAATTTGATTTAGCACCTTATCATTCCTTTACTAATGGCGATGGAAATGCTCAACCTGGACATGTAATACTAAAATGAAAATCATCCATTCATTTTCTGTACATTCATATGCTTATGTGGTGTCGTAAAATTATTTTTGAAAGGTGGCAAAATGGGGAGATGATTATTTCGAAAATAATGCAACCTACATAGGAAGTGCAATCCTTCTGGCAACGTATCTTCATTATGAATACGATACGTGCAAAAATCTAACAATGAATAAAGGAGTTAACAATAGCGATTTGTTTTGTTTATACAAACCCGGTGATCAGTGTAAGACTCAGGATCTCTGGAAGATATTCTAATTTCACTACAAATTAAAACTTTCTATAATATCTACGATATCTTTCAGTACTTTTTTCGAAAAATCACAGTTTTGAAACATCCGATTATGGTTCTGGGTTCATACAAGTTAGAGGAGATTGGGACTTATATCACGTTCAAGGTGTCTTATCGGCAAAAACAGCCAATGAATCCTTTTATCAAATGATCAATGTAAATTATCACGCTAACTGGTTGAACAGAATTCGTTTACATGTTGAAAGAAGAAGAGTATTGGAAGAAACGAGAAAGTACTTCGACGTAGAAATCTTCCATAAAAAGAATGAATGTGATGATACGTTATCCAATTTGAAATTCGGTTCAGATTCAGAGTTGAGAATATCTTGTAAAGAGGGAAATATAAATAGGTACGTAGATAATTTTACGTTATCCCTCATTTATCCGCATTTGTAGTCATTGCTCGAGAGTATGATTTTTAGGTATTTCTCCAACGGCTGTTATTTACCGGAACGAAAATCCTATAGAATCGATTACGAGCATTCTTGTCCGACAAATATTTATCAAAATTATTGTAAAAGCGTTGGTGAAAACGGGTCAGTGCCTGAGCGGACAAAGCTGACTTATAGTTGCTTAGAAGGATACGCCGTTCCAAAATCAGGTTTGACGGATAACCTTGTATCGTTTTGCAACGAAAAATGGACACCGCCAATTCAGCAATGCAAAAGTAATGGAATTAATCAATGTTATTGGCCTTTTCCCGCAATTTTCTGGCTTATTTATCATACGTACTTTGTTTGTCTCATCTGGCAGAATATTGCAAAAAACTGAAACCGATCAACGTGAAGCTAACGTGTTACTACGAAGGTACACCCACTACTTGTGAAGGAATTCTTGGGCAAAATACTGTAGTCGTGCCTGAATGTCTACGCGAATATGAGCCAGAATCCAATCCCAGCTATAAAGAAATTACATGTTTATCGAATGGTGAATGGAGTGATACTTTGTATCGTTGTAGACCCAGTAAGTATGTAAATGCGATATAAAAAACCTGAAAATATCTCGGAAAAAGTTAATTTATTAATTTTTATTTAAAAAAATAGAATGTGGAAGCTCATCAAGCAACGTGACAACGTTAATCCGAGGTGGTCACGATGCTCTTTTCGGCGAGTTTCCATGGCACGTAGCTATTTATGATGTGACGATAGGAAATTTGCTTATATGTGGTGGATCGATTATATCACCTTATGCAATAATAAGTGGTAATTACAGGGCATCAGTTGTAATTGAGCAGATTTTACGAATATTAAATTTTAATTTGAAATATTTTCCAGCCGCCCATTGTTTCTTTGATGATACCAATAACTCAGTGAAACCAGCGAGTAACTATGTAATAGCGGTTGGTAAAATCCACCGAGATTTTAATAAAAAGGATTCGGAAGTCACTGCATTTTATGAGGTATAAATTTGAAACGGTGATAGGCAAGTTCGACTCAAACCAAGCCCCTATCGCGTTGTTGCAGTAAAAATTTCCCGTAGCATTCGTCATACTTTAAATGTGGCCCCTCTTCAAACAATAAATATTTATTACTCGACTTCAATGGAAGAATTCAAAAAATATGTCAAAAAAATACTTGTAATTTTTTACGATTTGTATGAATTATTTTTCTTTGAAGAAAATTCATCATAGATAACATTACAAGCAACAACTGGGCTCATGACATGAAGTATTTCGTGAGTTTTCGAATGAAATGTATTATAGAGTGATTTTTTTTTCAATAATAATAATAATAATAAAATAAAAATAAAGGTTTTTTGTAGATTATTATAAAATTAAATTAAAAAAAAAAACAAAAACAAAAAAAGTTGGACATTTACCAGATGATTACAAATTGTCTGACAGAGTAAAGGTTTGAAGACCCCGCCCTCTCCTCCCTCCTTCCCAAATCAGGTAGGCTGTAATTGCTATCGTTATTAAGTTGAAAACTCAGGTACAAAAAAAAACAATTCATGAAAAACCCAACATTGTTGAGCATTTTTTGGAGATTATTATATTTCTATTTTTACTTTTTTCAATCGCTCAACTTTTTTCATTTTTGTAAAATTTAACATTTTTGATATCATTTTTATCATTTTAAAATTTTTTTTCAACGCTTCAAAAACAATCTATGTGAACTCCAAGTTTTAGAAAGTTTAATCTAAGGGCAATTTATTTTCTTTTTTCCTTCTCCATGCAGGAAAACACTACAAATTTACCAGAACGCAAGTAGTTTCTTCGTGTACCTATCTACTTACTACCTACCGCAACGTATTTCTCTACAAGGGTTATTTTCGCTGTCTTATTGTGTCCTGTAAATTACGACATATCTTTAAATCTTTTTCAAGTACTATTAATTTTTTTGAATAGGTCGAGAAAATAATTGTGGAGAATTTCCTAGGAAGAACATTAAGGTATCAATATGATATAGCTATTTTACAAATCAAAAACAAAATCATATTGAATGCTCAAGTGATTCCAATTTGTTTACGGCAGTCATCAAACACTATTATTCCTTCGGGAGAAATTTTACACGTGATTACATGGCTTTTTCTCTCTCTCCAAGTTACTAGAATAAAATAATGAAAACATAATAATTTTTAGGTTTGTGGCTGGGGAGTAGACGATACTGATAGGCATAGTTCGATTTTACGTGTAGCCAACATGCCATATTTAAGTATCAGCGAATGTGTGAAAAAAGCCCCGGAACATATCATTGAATATATTTCAGTGGATAAATTTTGTGTAGAAAATGTTAATGGTTAGTCCACATAAAACTATGCTTCTCACTTGAATAAGCTCTCGTTGTCTATTACGTTATAACCATGGCAAAAAATCATTCATTTGTTGTAATGCTTCAGGATCCATCGTCGATCGCGGTGATAGTGGTGGAGGTCTCTCGCGTGTGGATAAAGCTACTTCATTGCATTATCTAGTCGGCATCGTTAGCTTCAAAGCTGTCGAATTACCCACATTTGCTGTGATAACTGACGCCACTCAAGACAATTACGTAAGATGGATTAGCAAGCATATGAACGAGATTCACAGAACGAAACTATATGAAGCTTGAAAAACATTACGTTAGCAATTTTTTTCCAAAATTTTGATAAAATGTATGAGATTCTGTTTAATCAGCATTGTATATGCTACATAATTATAAACAATAGACAAATATATCCACTTGTTACCCTGATATTGTACGTTGATAAAACACGTATTCGCCACAATTTAAATGATGCATGTTGCTCTCTTATACTTTTAACTTACACTTAGGTGAAATGGAATTGAAAAAGAACAAATTGAAAAAAATAACATGAATGAAAGAGGTAAGTGAAACTTTTTGTAAAGTAAACTTCATGATTTAGCTGAATTCATTCTTTATCTGTTAAAAAAAAATTAGTCAAAATTCTTGAACTCGACGTTCATTAATGAACTGAATAGTTGCTTACAGGTTACGGCATAACCCTAAAACTAGGGTTACCATACGTCCTCTTTTTCCCGGACATGTACTCTTTTTTAAGGAAGAAAAAACAGTCCGGTTTTTTTTTTCAAAATATATTAAAATGTCCTCTTTTTTCACTAAATTTGACAATTCGAAACTTTTTGACCGATATACCAACCTGAAACCTTTTGTATCAAACATCAATAAAAGTCTAGAAGAGAGAAAGGAATTTTAAGACACTTTATCTCTTCAAAAGTGGGCTAAGTATTACGCTGTCGCCATAAAAAATTCAGAAGCACACAGCGAGCTACTAAAAATTTGTCATTATTTTTTGCGATTTCTGCCCATAACACTAATCAACGTGTAATTAGGTACTCGATGATTTGTGGCGAGTTTTATATATATTTTTTTTTTACCGCAACGTAAGAATATTCTATAAAAGATCACAAATTCAGAAAAATAGGTATAGTTAATTTAATAAT
Organism: Phenacoccus solenopsis; assembly: GCA_009761765.1. Classification (NCBI taxonomy): domain Eukaryota; kingdom Metazoa; phylum Arthropoda; class Insecta; order Hemiptera; family Pseudococcidae; genus Phenacoccus; species Phenacoccus solenopsis. The sequence continues at coordinate 3,664 of VFXL01000167.1, read as the reverse complement.
AAACAGAAGAAATAATTTTATTTTATTTTATGATAATCATTTTCAATAAAATTAAAACTAAAAGTGCTTTTGTTATTCTGAGGATTCAATTAAAAAATCAAAAATATAAGGCGAATTATTAAAACATTGATGTATTTTCAGTTTTTTTGGTATTTGAGGAGAAATTACTTTTATTTGGAGAGAGGGGGTCCATAAAGAAGAAATTAAAGTTGACAATATAAATGTCCTCTTTTTTTTTATTTCATGTATGATAACCCTACCTACAACATCAGTAACACACACGATCACACATCTTCGAGAAATTATTTTATTTAAAATTCACTTTCATGCACTCTGAATCATTCTTTCATTGTTTTTAAAGTAAAAAGTGAAGTAGATCATCATGACACGAATAGGGATTCAAATTTCCAAAATGAAAGAAATTAAGTGTATCTTTATCAATTAATGATTCCATTTAAAAAAATTAAATAACAAAAACTTGTCCGATAAATTCAGTTCAGAACAAAAAATATCATCACATTGAATACCATTTCAGAACATTATAGAGTCATCAATCAAATCATTAAAAAAAATTTTCTAAGAAGCAAAATAATGATAAAATTTTATTTGCTGCCCCTTCAGAATTGTAAATATACAAGATGTTGGACAAGAGATTTGAAGGCGTTGCATCTTCTCTCGAGAGAGCAGCAATTGTGTCGGGCTTCTTCCCCTGTCGATGACTTATGGGAGCTCAAAACCAGCTTTGTGACAATTAGCCCATGTGTTGTAACCTAGGGTTAATTACTTTCTAATACTTACATTCAAAAATTTATGATTTGCTTCTTCAAAATGATAATTATACTATTATGGAATGTACATACTTCACTACTCGTCTACGACATCATCGTTGCTACCTTACTGGTTGAAATTAATTAAAATTACCATTTACAAAAAATGATGCAATCTCATCTTGAAATTCACATCACCTCCTTGTAAGTGAATTTTCATTGTGAGTTGTGGGTTTTTTGTAAATTAAAGCTTATGAACGAATTTTTGGAAAAAGTGCTCATCGTAAAAATTCTTCCAACTATTAAACCTCATAATAGGTGTACATCGTTTATCATGCGCCGCCTCAAGAAATGAGTCTCTTTAAGCTTTTATAAAAAATAGGAAATCGATGACTAATAAACTTATCCACTTCCTTCCGCAAATTTCATACTATAAAACTTGGACACTTGATTTTTTTAATTTTTAAATTGGGCACCTTTTTAAACTTACACAAGTAATTTCTTTTCGCGTTTTGAAACCAGTTTTCGAATTACGGCGCATTTGATAATTTACTTACTGTTGAAGTTGAATTTGATTTGATTTTTTTGTAAATTAAAGCTTATGGAACGAATTTTTGGAAAAAGTGCTCATCGTAAAAATTGTTCCAACTATTAAACCTCATAATAGGTCTACATCGTTTATCATGCGCCGCCTCAAGAAATGAGTCTCTTTAAGCTTTTATAAAAAATAGGAAATCGATGACTAATAAACTTATCCACTTCCTTCCGCAAATTTCATACTATAAAACTTGGACACTTGATTTTTTTAATTTTTAAATTGGGCACTTTTTAAACTTACACAAGTAATTTCTTTTCGCGTTTTGAAACCAGTTTTCGAAGTATAATTACGGCGCGGCGATTTACTTACTGAAGTTGAGCATTTGATAATGAAACTGTTGAAGAAATTTGATTGTTTCTAGGTACCAAAGTAATTTGTTAATTAATCACCAAAATTCGGGGGCTTTATTGGTTCTAGCGCGAAATTTTTATAGTTAAACCTGCACATGTGACAATAACCGGTTCTTAATAGTTGACACTGTTTGTTAATAAGTAACTTTTTTAATACGATAATTGCAATGCGTGCTACAACAACGTTTCACAAATCCATTCATTCATTTATAACTTGTAATTTAGAATATCACATTGCTGGTCATGTTAATGTAGGTAATGATAAATGCTTAAAATTATTTTAGATGTAATCACGTAAAATTTGGTAGCTACGCTTCCTGAAGGCTTATCCGCTATCTCGTTGAAAAAACGTTGCTGAAATGATTTGAGGAAAGAAAGAAAAATTAACATTACACAATACTCACTCACGGTATAGGTAAAGGTATAGGCACGAACAATTTCTGTCATCTTATCCATTTGTAGAATATGAGTCATCAGATTGGTAACTGAAATACCTAATATAGAAGAATTTTGAATTTTCAGGCAAAGTTTTTTTTTTTTTTTTTTTTTTTTAATGTGTTCAGTAATTTTATTAGCTCTTTTCTTTGTTTAATCAATGCTCAAATCACAAATTAACTGAGTACTGCAGTCCAATTAACTTTTCCAACAATTTTGTCGAAATGTATAGCCAATACAGCGAATACATTTTCGAGATACCACTATAATGCTTAATATTTCGTATACCAACAAATTACGAATAAAAAGAAATTAAGAACAAATTAGACGCCTCATCGTAGTAAAGCATTATAAAATGTAATGCTAATACACATACACGAAGTACGCACTACATACCTCTGCATCTCTAAGGATTAAATGAAACGGAGTTAGACAAAAGAATAAACTCATCGTTAGAACTTAATGATATGTCGTAAATCAAATAAGCATAAGGTACGAAAAAAATACCTAGATAAATTTATAAAGGTGAACTCTGAGTGGGCATAATATAAACGTATACACATACTTATACATCATTAGGTATCACGTTAAATTCTAAGAAATCATTACTGAAAAAAAAAAAAAATTAAAAATTCTATCTTATCATTGTACTTCGATAAAGGCCAAAAAAATATACGCATATAGTCTACATGTAATGCATAAGTTGTCATCAAATTACCGCAAGATCAAGGATAAATCGAACGAAACCGCGTGGCGCTACCTCGTATAAATCTTACACGTTGTCTCCCTCTCCACATTCGAACCGCATGACTAAAAAACAAAACCTTGAAAAACCGTCCCAATACTTTAATTTTCGACAGATTTTAAATCAGTGAACTTTACCGGAAGAAAATAAAGTACGAACGGAAAACGCGTTCCACCACCACTTCTAAAAAAGACCGCATTAAGTCACGAGTTTTTCAATCGTTTTTCCAGTCGTCGTCGAAACACGCTCGCGTCAATTAAATAGTCTAAGAGAATCTATCAACAATGGGTAAATTTATAATTTTATTTTTGCTAATTTTTTGTAATCGGTACGTTTATTCGCAAGTGGAAAAAAATGAAAATAACGATACCGTCGATCAAGTAGTTACGAAATTATTTGAAAATGTGAGCAATGAATTTTTCTCTTTGTGCATAATTACGTATATTGAAAATACATTTATTGATTTTAACACTTATTTATTCAAACAAAAAAATCGTAATAGATATATTTTGTTTCGTAAAAAATTAAAAATTAAGTCTTAAATTCGTATTTTTTGCTATATAATTGAGAAATTTGCGAATTGTGATTACCATCAAATTGTTAAAGCACTCACATAACATATGCCTATACCGACCTACGTACATTTTTGTATATTTTAGAAGGCAATTATTACGTTATTCACTAAGACGCATTTTTTTATGCATGTTACTCATCTTTTTATGTCACGAGAAATATAAAATCATTCCAATGATACACATTATTCGTGAAA
>VFXL01000166.1:0-60001 GCA_009761765.1 Phenacoccus solenopsis | reverse complement strand
ATTTCAGTTCTATATTTTTGAAAGAAAATTATTCTCAATCTTTCCTTCTCAAAAGGTTCCCAATGTATTGCTTGGTGAGCCATATAACTTTGTAAAATAAATTATGAAATACTCGTAAAATTAAATGATAACTGCTTTTATTATATTTTGAGGGAAGGGGGAGTGGAAGATAGGTTCAGTTTAAAATACGTGAAAAGTGAAACACTCGAGTTTATCTTCATTTGAAGCATCCTCACCATGTCCTCGATCAATTTGTAAAATTAAATTCAACTTTTCCTTCGCATTCACTCTTCCCGAACTCTCCAAGAATCTTCTCGACATCCTTCATTTCGTTACGCGTTCATCACGTTCATCTCTTTCCACAGCTTTAATTCCTAACACACTGACTATAGTTTCTGGGTGTTCGTTTGTACACTATGGTGGGCCAATTTTGTTTTTTTTTTTAAAGTGAGGGGTCTGGTCATAATAGGTTCCAAATGACTTCAAAAAGACACACAAAATTTCAAATCCACTAAGTAATTCACTTTTTAGACCTCTCAAAATGAAGTAGAATTTTTAAACATGTTGAAATTTTCAGAAAAATCCAATTTTCGCTCAGTTGATAATTTTTTTACTCTCCAAAATCATATTTTTTCGTCCAAAAATTGAAAAATTTTTAGTTGTCAATTTATTCAAAATTTAAGAAATTTAAATTGTTTTATAATTATTTATAAAAAGCATCAATTTAAGTCATTTTCAAAAATGAACGACGAATGGATAATTTATCAGTTGTGTGCGTAGTATTTCGGATTGAAGAAGCAAAATACGCTAGATATTTACCTCACAAAGCTTCCCAAAACATCACGTCTTGCTTTAAAATGACTTCATATAGAATAGATGTTTTTGTTTTAGTATCAAAAAACTCAGACTTCTAGAAGCCTTACGAAGCGAAATCAAGCATATTTTGCCTCTTCAGTTCTGAGTAACCTAAATTAAGCCCATACTCTGCACACGACTAATAAATTACCGATTTGTTATATTTATTTTTGAAAAAAATGTATAAACAATTTAGTTAGATCTAAATTGTATAAAGATTTTAATTGCTCAAAAATTCATTTTTTTTTTTGTTGAAAATATTTAAAACTTTGACTTTATTTTTGTAAGGAGGGGGGGGGTCTAAAATATCGAGTTATGGGAACTGAAATTTTCGTGGCGTATTTTTGAACTCATTTAGATATTATTGTGACCCTCGACTCTTACCGAGTAATTTACTAATTTTGCTATTGCCACCAACACATTTACATTAAACTTTCCCAAGTCAATATGCACTGTGCTGGTAAGTTAGGGCAAAATGTGGCATTTTAAAGAAGTTTTGAGTTGGAGATTTTTTTTGAATTTTCCATATCTCTTCCCACCTGGGAAAGTCAAACTTTGTATATAGAACCAATCAAAAATCATAATATGACTATGAATTTGAGTCAAAATGGATCCAAAATGGCGAATGGTTAAAATATGAAGAGGGCTTGAGGAACTTCAGATGTTTCAAAATTGATAAATATGGACTCATATGATTACTGGGGAGAAGAAACATACGTATATACCAAATTCAACCTAATACTTGATGTTGGAGGAGAAAGGGGCTTATCGCACTCAAAATAAGGTATGTAAACATGATTCGGGAGCTATTCATGGTAAATTTGGATGCTGAATTTACTCTTTAAAACCTATTTAGCTCCTATTATCGACATCGTCAAAAAAATACAGTAGCTCACTTGATGAGATAAAATGGTCAAAAAAAAAGAGATTTCTATCAAATAAAATTTATAAATTTTTCATACTCAAGTACTCGAATTTCAGATAAAAATAAATTAAAATATGTAAACGTAGCTATTCTGTAATTTTCTTTTGTTTCGAATGTCACGAACATAAACCAGACTATCGCTTACATTAACGTAGGATGGTTCAACTAACTTGATGTGTGAAGGCAAAAAACAGTTGAAATTTTATGAAACCCGTGCTTACCGATTTATGTAGTATTTTATTTAAGTACGGTATATAAAAGGCCGGGCATAAGGGCATTAGGACGTAAATGACGAAAGATGTGAGCAGTAAATCTTGAGAGCTGCGTAGAGATTTCAACTGATGTTTGGTTTGCCAAAGTCTAGGTATTGCTCCTTCCATACTAATAGGCACGTACGTAGACACCGGTATGAATTTTTGATTTCTTCCAGTAACGAAGGGAAGGGTGACCTGTAATTTAAATTAATCGATAATTACCATTTTTGGTAGCGATTACATTTGATTTTTCAAAAATATATATTTCGTAATTTAATTTTCAAATACCTTCAAGTCTGGAGGGTGTTTTATGCCAGAATTCTGCAATACGTAACGCAGCCCTCCGGTCACAGCGGTGAGAAATACGCAATTATAGGAGCTACGTGTGACTTGTTTAATCCTGTCCACTTTACACATCGATATACTGGTGGACCAATTAACTGAGCAATTTTTCTCGTCGTCATCGTCATGCGACGTTTTACTTTTTCTATACATGGAAACTAATTTGCAGAAGACCAATACTGGTCCGATGCAAAATGCTTGAGTTAATCTTAGGTAATAACTAAATTTAAAATGACTCTGAAACATGATAAATTCAACGTATTATATTAAATTCAAGCTTGATCAAACTTAAAATAAATTAAAAAAGAAATCACGAGTAACCGTGTGTGAGCTACGAATTAGTCGATAAATTTTTTCATTACAAGATTTATATCAAAATAAAGTATAAATTGATCGCTCCGTATGTAATTATGCTCCAAAGATAGGATTATAAATAAGTAGTTAGGTCGAAAACGACGCGTTCGTTGATTTATCGCATATTACCTTGAAGGCAGTATAGGAAGCTCTAGTGTCAGCTAATTTGGTGCATAATATTTTAATTAACGTCATTCCATCGGCCAAACACTGATGTACACGAAGTATTATGATCGTGTCCGTCGATGAGCAATCTATGGATTGTGAAAGTACCCGTAATTCCCAAGGAGATTTATCCGTCGGCAGCTTCTTGCTTATCAGTTTACTCACGTAATTCTGAAACAAAATATCACACGGTGAAATACACCGGCTTACGAAGGGATCACGCGTGACGGTGGGTGTTCGTGTGGGTACGTAGCGGCTGCGAAGGGTTCGACGATTACGTTCATTAAATTATCGTACGCGGTAATGTCGAAACACGCGGCTTGCCTGATAATTACTGCGATGGTTAGTGGAAATTTTTTTACTTAATGCCTTTAATGGATTAGACGTAATAAAATTACGAGTATCTATTTCGTCGTGTGTGAGGCATATTACTGTTACATTGTTTCCCTCCGTTTTTCAAATAACCCGCGAATTATAACCGCGGTATACTATCATAAAGCATTTTTATTTCATACCTTTCATTTTTTCCCTATCTTTGGTTATCTAATACGTAATACCCGCTTGGCTGCTTTTCATTTGCCAAGGTTTTGTAATTCAATGAAATCCTTATATTCATTTTCTGACGTTACTAACTTATCGTGTTAACTAAAATTTCATCAAATTGGAAATATTAGTAGAGGTTTACCACAAAGATAACGATATATTGTAGCTAGTATCTAGCAGTTTTGAAACTTTAAAATTTTTTTCTCCATTAAAAAATAATTTTTAGTAAAAATTTTTCTTTTATCTTTACTTATGGTACACGCAATTTGCTTCACAGTGGAGAACGATTCTTTCGACAAAATGTTTAGAACGATGTCAATACTTGCGAAATGAAGAAAATTTAAACTCCAAGAACATTAACTATTCCTTTGAGATGGCTAAAGATACCTCAAAAATCGGCTTTTGCCCCCCTCTCCCCCCCCCAAAAAAAGAGTTACGCAGAATTGCGAAATAGACGATGAAATTCTGAAAAGTAGTCTTCAGACCACAATGTGTAACTTTTGAATGCAAGGAATTTCAAATTAATTAAAAATTATTTTTGTAGAACTTTGACCTCTTTATGTTAGGTGTTCCCATCATCTCCGCCGGAGATTGAAAATATTTCACATTTTTTAAGAGTTATTCAGCAACTACTTTTCTCTCGTTCTCTATTTTTTTGATCCACTTTATTTGATTATTTCTCTCAATATCTCTAAACAATTCAGAATCTGCAGAAATTTGTGTTAAATAATAAATTGTAAATATTTCATCAAAATTTCGCATTACAAGTCTACAACCAACATGCAAGAGAGTGATCTGTTTCACTCACTTTCAAATTCTATAAGAAAATGAATTTTTCAAAAAAAAAAAAAAAATTCCAACAACTTATTCCAGTTTATACATTTTTACGAATTTCTGACATGAAAAAAAAAGTGTTTTTAGGCTCCCATCATAAGAGGAGAGGCATTACAGAAATGTGATCATGAGTCCAATTTTATACATACATAGCTTCTAATTCTTTCATTAGTTTTACTACTACTTCGTTACCCTTTATTTTGTTGGCCAAAAATCAATTCTGAGACATGTTTAGTCCCTTTCCTTGGGGGCACCAATGATATCGAATCATCGGTTTTTTAAAACTTTTATTCACGCCGTTGTAACCTTTTTTACAACAATTTTTTTTCTGTATTTTCAACCTCATCCTTTTCTCGCCGAAGTTGCCTTTAGTGATTCAATACAATAAATCTTTTCGTCTAAATAATTCCAGTACAGACTGTTTCCTCGTACCATCTTCAATAAAACCGGGCGCTTCCCACGTATTAAATTCGACGAATGCTGACGCGTTGTAGGTATGACGTCTACAGCTTGAAATGCAGAAACAATCTAATACCGCGCGAAACGTAATGCAGTAGTAGTACTTCAGTACGATGAATGTGTTCGTTACGATGGTATTGATTTTTGTGCGCTTTTCAACGGCATTTTTACCTCGTATGCAGCGGTGAAATTTTAAATGGCTGGGATGAAGATATTTTCGAATAACAGAGTTATTTATTTTTTCGATATGGTCAACTCGGCTTCCGAATATGGCGAAGTTAAAATTAAATGACATTTTTTTACGCTTCGTCGAATAGTCCAATAAATGTACGAGCGAAAGTAGAATGGAATTTTTTCAATAAAAAAAAGTTTTGTAAAAATCAAGCTAATGGTGAGAAGTTAAGTTATTGAGTGTTGTTTCCTCTAGGGTATTGTTCAGTTTGAGAAAATAGGATTCGTGAACGCCCGAACGTCCATAAATTTCGATAAGTTTTTGTATAAGAAGTGAGTTTATTCTCTCGTTTTCAAGTTTCTTCTCGCAAATTTTGCAACTGGTTTTGAATTTTTTTCATCGTATTCGTTCGTTTTCTTGATTCGTCAAGATTAGTTGATTTATAGACACATATATATATATATATATTTTTTTTTTAAATTCAGAATTACTAGGGAGGTAGGACGAAGGATAATTGTGATGGGAGGGGGGGTGTGGAAGAAAAGTTGATACGTATTTTAGAATATAAATTTTTTACGATTTGTAATCCTAAAAACTGTATGATGGCCCTGTGAAAAGGAGGAAAAGGCTGTTGGGCTTGCAAAAGTTTCCTCATTTAGGGTAAGTGTATTCCAAAAGCTATAATTTTTTGAAAAAATTTTAGAAATTTTTTAAAGTAAATTTGGATTGAAAATTTCCAGAAAAAAAAAATTTTCTATAATAAAAGGATATTCAAGAGTTTGAAAAAAATTTAATAAAACAATTTCATTGATTAAAAAAAAAATTGTTTCTTTCTGAGGATGCAGTAAGAAGTTGTAAAAAATACATTTTTTTTTAATTTAGCAAATTACCATCGCTTCCACTTTTTCTAAAACATGCCTTATTTTTTATGCCTTGAAAAAAAAAAATGTGTTATATCTTAAGAATTGTGGTATTCTTTCTGAGGATGCAATATAAATGTTGAAAAAGATATATTCTACTCGTATACTGTAATTTTTCTTCTGATTTCAAAATTAACTTTCTCGTCACTAGAGCGACTCAATATATTTTATATTCGATTTTTCTGCAGCCTCCCATCATAAAAGTAACAAAATCATTTTCCGTTTCAGAAATTTCCTTTGAAATAAGCCCCTCGACTCGAATATTTTCAAATATTTTGCCTTTAAAAAAATATTTTCACATATTCGATTGATATTCGAATATTTTCGCCTGATATTTTACAACTTTCAAGATTTTTTTGAATATTTTCGAATATTCTGGGAATTTTTTCGTTTTTTTGGTGGGGGGAGGAGGAGGGTGAGCGACATTTACATTTTCACAGAAAAACATATTTCGAGTTTTTTTTTTCTACAATGATTCTGCTTATTTTTTTCGAGTTTTTTGCTTTATAAGTAAATAATAATTTTCATTTGATGAATAAAATACAGTTTTGATGCAATCGTTCACCTTATTTTTATTATTCATCCAAAATATTATGATTTTTTAGTAGCACTCCCTCAGACGAGTAAATGACTCCCATATTGTATTAGAATATATTTCGATGATATTCAAATATTATTTTTGGAACATATCCAAATAAAATATTGAATATTTTGCCTCTTATATTCAAATATATCGGATCGTCCTCCTCATCACACTCGTCCTTGTAGACGATGTAGGGGATAAGGGTAGTTGGGTATTGGAAATTGGTAAATTTTTTTCTCATCGTTAATATCAGTTTTCTCACCCTATTTTATTTTAATTTACTTGCAATAACAAACATTATTTTTAATTTATTTTCTTAAAAGAAAAGTTGTATTTTGCAAAAAAAGGTTTCCCTTCCTTCAAGTCTGAAATGATTGCATCAAGAGATGAATTTCAGTCATTAGAGGTATATTTCTACCAAGAATAACATTTTATAGTAAGTATGTTTTTCTAGAGTAGTAGTGGGGAGAGATGGAGTGAAGAAGTGGAAGGTGAAAAATCGTATCTTTTTTTAGAAAAATGCTACTCGGTAATTATTTTATTCATTTCAAGCTTTTAAAAAAATAAAAATAAAACTTCTTACACCTCGCTATTTCCACGAGGGGAAAAAGTCACTCCAAAAATTATCTCAATTCTTCGTTGAATAATTAACTATTTTCAAATTAATTATTCTCGGGAAGACGTTGAATAATGCATTTGCATACACTTCGCATAGAGGAAAAAACGAAAAAAAAAAAAAAAGAAATTAATGAAAATTGTCTCCTATTAACAAGATAATGCTTATCAAGCCGGCATTCTTTCCTATAGTGAATTTGAATTGCAGATAAGGCGTTTTTTCTATTAAACTGAGACGGTTTTATGTTTCGTTGGAACATGATTTGTAAAAAAAGTACGTTCAGCGGGCTAGTAAGGCTTTGGACTTTAAAATTCATAGCATTGCTGTATTACTTTGAGAATGAAAGTACTACTTAAAGCACGAAGGTGCAAAAAGATAGCATTTCGCATTATGTGTGGAATTTATATAGGCGAGCTTTTAGCTATAATGGCGCGTGTTTCTTAGACGTAGAATTTGTTCTAAACGAAATATGATAAGAAATTTCGCAAATGTGTTGTTTGAGAAGGGTGAAATACTTGTATATTTACAACATGTGAAAATTATCTCCAGCGTTTTAGAGTTGAAAGCATGGTAAATTCAATTACACGTTCACACTTATGTATTCACGTCTTGCCGAAGCCACCCAAGTTGATGTGTGGAAATTTTATGCACTATGTCCGCGTATTTATCAATTAACGAACGCTTTTAGAGGACGAGGAGGAAGCAAAATAACGATATGAAATGATTTAATTTCCATACCTGTAATTGATCGTTATTGGAAAGGTTAACGTGATCGGTAAATACATGACGACTGATATCGTAGTTATCGTCTGGTAACCAGCAATGCACCGAACCGGCCGTAAATGGTAGAGGACATATTTTATAAGTTAATCTGGGGTATAAAGGTATCACGCGGGTGGTTATCAATTCTTGAATTCTGCGCACGTTTATCTTCGAATCGAATACCAATACTGCTTGTAATACCGATTCTTGCCATCGTTCTTCCAACCATCCGCAGTCTGCTCCTTTCAAAATTCTCTTTGCGACGCCTGAAAAAAAAATTCAATAGAAAATTGAATTTTTCATAGGTATTTTTCGATAAATAAATTCTTTCAGATCAGCTGAATTATACAAATTGTGGAATATTAAGAAAAAATTTCCCATACATAGCTATCACTTTGGTACGCTGTGACTCGTGAATTGTGATCAATAGCGGTAAATTTTTTATAAATTTTCAACGTAAGTACACTCATTCGACATGAATTGTTAATTCGTTAATGCCTGCGATAAAACGTTTGAATTAAATTTATAATTCATTCCAACGTTACAGATAGGGTATAGCAATCTTTCGTAAATAATTACCAAGCGAATGTGGTTAAAGTATTCAACCCGCTTGATGAATTCTTTATAACAATGTACTGTTCAACTCGTACATTCGAGAAAATGGAATAAGACACCGAATCCTACTGTCAGATTATTTCGAATCGAATTTGGGTCTGTTTTTCAGCATTTCAGCGCTAATCCTTTGGTTGATTTCATTATCTGTTAGTTATAGGCTTTAAATGGAACGATTTAGGTAATCCGGTAACTTGAAGATATAAGGTAGTGAAATTGTATACCTTCGTCCCTATTCACTTTGTATGTTGGCTTTTCCTCAAGAATAAAGACCAGCTTTAGGTATACTATACACTTAGCTTTTACGCTTCAAGTATGTTTGAAGGGGTGATATTTGTATATTTACAGTGTGTACCTTACTAGCACTACGTATATTGATGAAAAAGTATAATATTTCACATTGACATCGCCACTTGACTGGACGAGAATATGGTATGGACGTTTTTTGATACTTGGTGTTTAAAAATGTTCGCTCACTTTTAAAACTTATCAATCATTTATTCATATTTCTACTCCATATAATTGCGAAAAAGTAATCATGTGCGAGAGGATGTTATGAGAAATTTCAAAGGTGTTTATTTAAAATGAGTTTATCTTTATATGTACTGCTTTTCTGTGTGAAAGTTAAATTAACAAAGTTATTTTTAATTTTGTAAAAAAAAAAAAAGAATTTGAAAATTAAATTGTACTTTGATATTTTATTTTTCTGACATAATTTATTTATTAATTTAAAAAATAAGAACCAATGAAAATTCTTGACGTGCATTAGATTCAGAACGAATCAGCAAATAACTGTTAGGAGGCCCAAGAAAATTGATTGCGGGCCAAAAATATAATGAAGCGAGAGAAGGCGCGATTTCATATTTTTTAAAAATAAATAAATAATGCATGCTATCAATTATTGGTAGCATATGATGACTATGATGTGAAAGATATGCTAACAGTGTGAATTCTACCGTAAAAATATCTGCAACTATTATGATTCTGAACAAAAATATTCGAACTTTTTTTGCTCAAGTACTCTTTCAGAGGTTACAAAACATTCTGTAATAAAAACAATATTCTCATACAAATGAAATTTACTTTTTATTCAATTCAAAAATAGTTTTCTCAAGAGTTTTCGTGAGTACATATTATCATAGATGAACGTATATTGAAGTTAGTCATAGTCTCATGGTATTATTAAAATATTTACCCTTGATTATAATTTGGGTATGCAGTTATTGGTCAGTTTTTATTCAGTGTGTCAGATTTAGACCAGATAATGTTCAAGATGGCCCTAGCCTAACCATCCTGAACATTGATTGGGTTCATGATTAGATTTTATTGTATTTAATCACTGCAGCAGATGGGTATGCCTTACTTTCAATATGATTTCTCCATTAATCATCGCATTTTTGAAAAATACTTATACAGATTATTTGAAAAATTATGCTTTCACTTTTTGCCTGCAGGCGTAAAATTGAATTAATTATCTTTTTAATTTAAATAATGTGTTGGCGTGTTTAATTTTTTCAGGGTCATTAGATTTTAAAAATTATGAGCTCAGCTAGCTGTGATATCAGATGTGAATTCCACCTAACGTTATGAGTAGACTCTACCATTACATGCAACCTCCTCCAGGTAAGAACATCCAATTTAAAAACATAAAAACAATCGAGTCTTGCGGCTTTAATCATTGACGTTGTAGTACTGCGCTGCTAGTGTATATGGAAAAAATTTTAAAAATGAAGCAAAGATGTGTCATGCCCCCTACTCGCAGTTATCAATATCTTTATGATTTTTTAGTACACTGATCCTGATGGCCCTACGGAATTCTATATTTTTAGCGGACTTTACTTTTCAAGTAAATCCGCTATTGCGTTCACTCAGTTTCTTAGTTTGTTTCTTTATTTTTTTTTTGTTTTTTTCTTCGCGTTCTCGCACGATAACTCGAGTAGAAGTGATCGAATCGAAACCAAATTCGGAGGAAGGGTTGGGGTAGTTCAGTTCTCGAGCTGATTAGTTTTTGGACGTGATCGAACGTGACTTGGCGTGAGGAGGCGTGTGTCAAGGTTTTCTGGTTCTCGCGCGATAACTTGAGTAAAAGTTGACGGATCGAGTTGAAAGTTAGAAAAAGGGTGGGGGTAGTGGTACTCTGAAGCTGATTAGTTTTTGGACGTGATCTGACGTAAGTTTGCGTGAGGAGGCGTGAGTTGAGGTTTTTTTGGTTCTCGCGCAATAACTAAGATGAAAGTTGATAGACTGAATTGAAAGATCGAAGAAGGGTAAGGTTAGTGATATGTTTCAGCATAATGGAACATGAGTTGCCGTGAGAAGGCGTAAGTTCAGCTTTTTTGTGTTCTCATGATAAGTCGGGAAAAATTGAACAGAATGATTGAAAGATAAAAGAAGTTGGGGTAGAATAGTTTGAGAGATTATTAGTTTTATGAGGTGATCGGACGTGAGTTTTGTGTGAGGAGGCATTCGTTGAGGTTTTTCCATTCTCCCACGATAACTCGAATAATACTTGATGGATTGAGTTCAAAGTTGGTGGAAGGGTAAGGATAGTGATGCTTTAGTGCTAATTAGTTTTTGTGGGTGATCAGGCGTGACGTGGCGTGAGAAGGCATGATTTGAGGTTTTTTGGTTCCCGCATGATAGCAGGAAGGAATGGTTGAGCGTTATAAATGATCAGATATCTAATTTATCAGAACGTGAGATGATTCAATAAAACGTGAGGTCACGGTTTTTCCTTTTATACCAAAAAGTTATCAGAATGTGGTGCGGATGGATGAAAGAGTAAGCGTAGTAGTCTCGAAATTAAGTGTTTCTTGAACGTGAGTGGATGTGATTTGATGTGACGTGACATGATGGGGCTTGAGTTGAAAGCGATCGAAACCAAATTGGGAGGATTAGGTAGAGTACGCAGACTTTCAGCGATTATTAGTTTTTCAACTTGAGGAGGAATGATTTAACATGAGGTCACGTTTTTTTCGCAAACGTTCGTTCTCTCGCTGTAACTAGAGTAAAACTTGACAAATCGACTCGAAATTTTGAGGAGTGGTAGATTGAGTTGGTCTCTAGAATTAATTGATTTTTGAAGTCGATTGAGCATGAGGTAGCGTGACGTTATGTAATTTTAATTTACAATTTAAAATATGAATTTTCTGAACCGAAGGAGGATAAGAAGAACAGTTGGCCATCCTCGAAAGCTTGTCGAACGTGCGGAAGTATAATTTGACGTGAAGTAACGTTTTTTTGAAGAAACTGTCTGAAATATTATTGTTTTTTTAGAGCTGTTTGAATGTAAAATGACCTGTCCTCACACGATTCCAAGTTTTGGGTTATAAGACGATAAATTACGTGAGGTCATGTTTTGTATGATACTTGATAAAATTTAGGATAAGTGGAGTGGTAGAATTTTTGAATTTGATAAAAAAATTTTTATTCTGGTAAAAAAATAAATTATTCTAATAACATTCTTTAAAATGGTATAATTAGTAAAGTCCGCTTTGTTTTTAGATTTTATGTACTAAATCTTCATGTTAAGAAGTGAATTACCATAAAAATCGATCGAATATGAATGAAATGGAATTTTAATTTCAATGGGGAACAAGACCACATCAAATTGGTATGCTGTTGGAAAGCGTCATGCATAATTATATAGTACATTAAACGCATTTTACTCGCATGAATACATTCATATACTTGAGTAGGTTGTTATATATTTAGTGGTTTGAGGGGATTGGGAAGATTTAATATCAAAATTTAAAAAATTTTAAAATCTAAAAATTAATGTTCCAAAAAATGTTAAATTTACAAAAATAAATTAAAATTATAAATTTAATCGATCGAATTAACATTAAAATTCCAATTTTTAATTAATCAAGAATGAAAAAAAAAAAAGTCATTCTCTATAAGTTCATGATTGAGTTAGTGTAGTCACAAGTCGTTGTACATAATTTTTTATTCGCATATGTACCAAGCATAATAGAGTACCTAAAGTAACAATTTTCAAACATCTCTAACTCCCGCCTATGAGCTATAGCAAAAAAAAAAATTCGTATGAAAGTTGTAGGAAATGTAATGTACAAAAAAACTGCACTGAACTATTTTTGCCCTACAATCAATCCCTGATGAGATATCGAGAAAAACACGTTTTTTGGGGTTCCAACCATCTCTCTCGCGAGTTACGTTTACCATCTAGAAATAGGGACTTTTCCAATATTTTCAAGGCATCTCCAGGGACGTACCGAAAGGGGGAGGGGGGGGAGCTTCCTCCCTTGGCTTTTGGAAAGTTGGTAAATTTGGAGTTTTAGCGTAAAGTTGGTAAACTTCACTACTTGCGCAGTATTATTACAGCTATCTTTAAATTTTTAATTTTTTGAAGACTAACAAAACTGTGACATCGTATTTATTTAACATCTTATTTTCGTGAAGCAAAAAAAAAAAAGGTCAACAGTTGGTAAAATTTCATGGTATTAGTTGGTAATTTTTGGTTTTCTCTCTCCCCCCCCCCCCCTACGAAAGTCCTCGGTACGCCCCTGGGGATCTCTAGTCTTTACATATTTGCAAGAACAAATGTTTATATTCTGTGTTTTAAATAATATGTAGTTACAAGGTGACCGAAGCGTCGATTATATTCATGCAATTTTTATAAAAAAAAACATAATGTATTTCGGAGTCGAAATGAAAATATACGATCAACTTTAGTTTATGATAATAATGAAACTCGTCATTCAGAATACCCACATATGGTATATATTTCTACCTTAGTTATGAGCCCCCAGGCACAAGAAAGCTTTTTTTTCGAAAGCTAAATGAAAAGCGCGAAAATTGAAACTCCATTTAAGCTAAACAATAGCGAAAATACGATTCGAACGAAGCCAGCACAATAGGTACCAGTATAGGTTAATTTATGCGAAATTTTCAGCGGTGGAAAATGATTTTGGAAATCTCTCGCCATCGTAGTCTGTTAATTCATCGCGACACGGCGGCAATTTCATTGTACGTAGCCGCGTGAAATCAAAATATCGTCGTTGGAGCGAATAATAAAACGCGAAATAGAATTCAATTTTTCGGTTTCCATGGTTACGAAAAACAATAGCTCCTTTCGAAAAAAAAAAAAAACTCCGGCAACATTGTTCTACTTGCAAATAAAAATTCCATTATTATCATTAGTCAGCAACGAGATGACGGGTTCCATCAGACTAGCCTATACCATGTAGTTTGTATAGCGTTGGGAAAGCGAGTTACACGTATTTCATTTGTTTGCAAAACGCGCGCGAAAATTTACTCGAAATAAATTATCGCGTATAAGCCGTCGACGCGAACGAAATATTTCCTCGTTTATGTTTCCCCCCATTAGACGCTCCAGCTCCATAATATGTATTACAAATTGGTTTATGACTTCGGCGTGAATTATTATCGCGCGTTTATAATAGCCAAATGGAATTCGCTGGTTATGAACACTTGTTGAGAATATGCTGTGGCTTCAAGCAAGGGTGTTGAAGTGTTGAATTTTTCTCCTATATATATCTACATCGTTTATAAGTTCGTAAATATCGATTATTCTATTCTATTATCGTTATTTTATTTCATCAACTTACCGAAAAACTTCGAGTCCTTGGATCGGTTTTGTATTAATAAAATGCTCCATTTAAATATAAAATGAACAAAATGCAGTAATAGTAATAATAATGTAAATGGTGCGCTGAGCAGTAACGCTATCGCATTCGCCAAAACGTTGACCACTATTCGAATTACATATTTTTGCGATAACAGGTAGCATATTCTGTACATGGGCAGTAGGTTGAAATTTCACGATCTTCCTGAATTGAACATCTGCAAATGAAAGATCAAAAAATTAAACTTGGTAATTTTCTGTTTTTTAGTTGTTGGTAATTAATTTTGACTGCCTAATATACGGCGATCAATGGATTAATACGTATCACTCGGTTTTAAAATATCATTCATTCAATGTCTTCTCTACTTGAGATTGTTTGATTTCTTTTCACTAGGGAGGTAATGTTTACAGGTAGGTAGTATTTACTAGTGAGTTAATGTTCACCAGGGAGGACATATTTCCCAGGAAGGTAATGTTAAAAAGAGAAGTGATATATAATAGGGAGGTAATGCTTCCCAGTGAGGTAATGTTCTCTAGGGAGGTAATGTATACTGGGAAGGTAATGTTCACCAGGGATGTAATGTTTCCCAGTGAGGTAATGTATACTGGGGACGTAATATTCTCCAGGGACGTAATGTTATCCAGGGAGCTAATGTTCACCAAGCAGGTAACATTCACCAAGTAGGTAATATTCACCAAGGAAGTAATGTATACTGGGGAGGTAATGTTCTCCAGGGAGGTAATGTATATTGGGGAGGTAATGTTATCTAGGGAGATAATATATACATTCCTTCCCTAGTGAACATTACCTCCCTGGGAAACATTACTTCACCTGTGTATATTACCTCCCTGATGGACACTGCCTCCTTGAAAACATTAACTCCCTGTTATATATCACCTCTCTGGTGAACATTACCTCCGTATACATTACCTCCTTGTGAAATGTTTTGGAAATCAAAGTTTATTACGTTCAAATTTTAATTTTTCAATAACTGTTTCTCTCAGCTCATCTTTATCTTTTTAGCTCGTGATAAAATTGGACGATAAGTTTTGAAATATATTTTGGGATAAAAAGTGCCTATATTCGAAAATAAGTATGACCGACATTTATTTTTAATTTTTAATTTCACCAGTTGAATTAGCAGTAATTAAAATTCATATAAGAAGTACTGATAATTTCTTGAGTCTGCATCGAGCACAATTTTAATTAAATTTAAAGCAAGTAATTATTCAAAAAAACAAAGCGACATTTTTGCCAAAAGAAATATGAAAACTTCTGTTTGTGTTTCGAAAAAAATTATCATATAAAAATATAAAATATTTAAAAAAGTGAGGAATTTGTACGAAAAATTTTTCTCATACATGAAAATAACCGAAAATCAAGGTTCAAGCCAATTCAAGGTCATTCAAAATTCCCACATAAGTAATAAAACTCATTGAAAAATATTCCAACCATCATCATGAAAATGCTTATTCTACCCGAAAATCTGAGAGGGTACTTATTGGAAGGTAATCAACCTCCCCCGCTCCAAAAAAAGAATTACTGGAGTTCTACTTACCCTCCCATTAAGGACTAAGCATAAAATTAGTCTTAAATTCTACTAGAGAAATGGAAAGTTCCGATAAATACTCAGATCATATTTCAAACCAATGGTAGGAATTTAATTACTTATTTCCAAAATTTTAGCCTCATACTGCATGTGTACCTATTATATCTACAATTTAGGAAACTTTATTACCTTTTCTTAACAAATAACATCAATTTAAATTCTATAGTATTTAATACTGGCAGCTATCGAGTAGTCGTAGTAGAACTAACATCTCCCAGTAAAATGAGTTTCCATTTTTATACCTATTACATTTCACATACTACGTAATTTATTATCTCATTTCCCCTTATATGAATTTTTAATCCCTTAAATCACACGATAACCATTTACATGTATTATGATTTTTTATGTTAAAAAAGACATCTCTACAACATTCATAAATAAAATTTTTTCCCCATGAAATGTTAATGGGTCGTACGTTAACTCCTGGACTACAACATATTTTGCCCTTTCATTTCTATCCCTCTCTTTCTTACCTCCTGCCCCTCTTCTCATCTTTTCTGTATATTATGTTGATGAAAATTATGATATTATTACAGATTTCCAATCCTTATTAAATTAGTGAACATATCTCTTACTCTTCCCTCTCCTCCTCTCACGCTCTCCTTTTTTCATCCCCTCCCATCTTACTAGCATAGACCACAATTTATTCCAAAATACTTGTTTTGCGATGTAGTTTGAACATTTCTCATTTTGCTTTCCTTTTATATTTTTTTCCCGGTATTTTTTTTTCTGATTTATGCGATAGAAATTCATTGAACTGCATTAATTATGCAAAAATTTTATTATTTCTTTTATCATTCGCATAAGATGAATTTATTCCTAATATCCTAACCGAATCACTGGAGAAATATGTGTTCAAAGGGAAGCGAGGTTATTCTTTATGTATCGTTAATTGCATATGTATGCGTTCCTGAATATCACTTCGATAGATAAGTCGAAACAGATTGGAGATTACATATTATTTTTGAATTACGTCAACTTCGTACGTTTGTCATACTTAAACGAAGAAATTAAGGATTCAAATATTTTGAAAAAGTATTGCGTCAGTTTTCAACTCTTAACGGTATTCGTACTTCAAGCGAGGAAACCATGTTTCGAAATGCTTTCGCGGCACCAGATAAAGCGAATACAATACCAATCGTGGAATCAGGACTTGCCTATACAAAAGAAAACGACTCTAGCGAAAACTTTCAAATACCTAGGTAAAATATCATCGAAGCGAATAGTTCGAGAGATGTTTAAATTAAGATACCAGATAGAGACTTCTAATCTACTTCCTAATAACCCCTTGTACTGAGCACCAATCCTCCGTCATTTCAAATGAGAAGATGGAAATTTGCGACCAGCTGCTGACTTCGTCATGATAGTAGATATTAGTAATCGTTTGACTATTAGCAAATTGCATTACATAAAATTTCGTGAAAATTGATATAGAATCACACCATAGAGTCTAAAGTTGAGAAAAATGTGATTAAAAGTTCGTCAGAAAATTCTATTTTATATTCTAGGTACACAGACGACATTAGACAGCTGCGGTAGTTGTACAATGTTACAAAACGTCTATTTGGGTTTTTCTTCCACACATGAGTTTTGCGTTACGTACAGTGCAATATGAACAGATCATCGAAGTCACCCCATACAATACATAGACTTTAAGTTATGACATGAATTTAATAATTCCTACGAAATACCTTTTTCTATTCTGTTTGAGGCTTCGACGTTAATTAAGTAATTTTCGAAGACGAGTTTTACCTCTTAATTTTTCAAAGTCGACGGAATATTTTCCACGCCGATGATGGAATTCTCGCGTTCAAACCTAATGGCAGTTAAATGGAAAGAACTTAATTTCCACCCCTTCTCGGTTCTCCTTCGAAACTAACATAGAATGAAAATTTCTAGTTATAAAACGGAGTCAAAATCGAGATTTCATTATTAAAAGCGAGAAAGGAGAGAATGGAAATATGTCAAAAAAATTTTTTTATCGAAACGAGCAACGCAACTTGTCAGGTTTTTTAGTATTCCGCCAAATGGCGCTGAGCAACTTTCATTTCGTGCCGTATTTCGTATTTTAAAATTTTAACAAAGCGTGTCGCCTAAAATCCTTTTAAAGCTTATAAATGTTTTAAACGAATAGAAATATGTTTAAATGAAATGTCGCTCGTGGAACGAGAGAGAATTTTTTTCCCTTAGCAATGTCAACTTTTCTTGATTTCGGTTCGAAGGAAAATTACAAATTTATCGGTGAAAGTTTCATATAAAATTTCTGTATAACTGACACGATGTTCTAATACTCGGGTCACTGAGTGATCTCGCGTGACAATGTGAAACTCGAATACACCTACTACATCGCCGAGCTCATAAATATTAAATTTATCAACTTCTTACACCTCGAAACATGAAATAACTTTTAACGATAAGGCGCACTCCAAATTTTGCTTACTTAATGAATAACACTACAAATTAATTACATTCATTATTATAATGACGTAATTGGTGAGAACAAACATATAGTTACGTTTAATGGAAACATCTTGTCTCCAGATTGGAACAAAGCAAACGTAATATTTTCAAGAGCGAAACCCTACATATAACATTTCTCGCCAGACGCTAAGGTCATAACTTGTACGACTCGTACGCTCGTACTTAACAGTTTCTACTTTAGAGCTTTAATTGCCATCGTATTTTAAAGTTTTCGGCGAAATTTTCCAAACTTATTTCATAAAAGATGACAATTTTCGTTACATTTTGCAACCGTTATAAATCAAACGTTAATATCCGCTTTTTGGTATAGAGCTTAAGGAAAAATTTAGGTAGCGAATACATTCAAAACCTTTTGGTTAGTTCGATATTTCATTTCTACAACATTGCGCATTATTAATGACCCCGAGCCAAGTTATAATTTCCTTTTTCGAAACCGAATTACTGGAATTTTTTTATGGTCTTGTAATTTCCCTTGTGTCGTCGAAACGAAGATTTGTAATTTTTTAACGACCGAGGGAGCATATTTCGTCGATTCGTAGTGCCCATAAGTGCGTCTTGGAAAATGTATCGAAATTACGAGGTTATTGGAAAATTGTATTTTTGTGGCGACTCGAAACGTTTTCATTATTTTCACCATCAATCAAGTCGCCTACGAATTACTATGTAGAGCGAACGTCAATAGCATCTGATTAAGAGATGTGTGCTGTACGGTGACATGGGCGATAATGTATGGTGATGGCGAAATTTAAAATTTCCGAAGTCCGTAATATAATTTAATATTTAGGGTGATTTTATCGTTGCCTTGAAATTTTATTATTAATTGCAAACCTTTCCCAATTTTTGATTGATTTTTTAATAATAAAATTATGATAATTAGAGGCTACTTTATTCGGTAAGGAGAGGTGGGGAAAGGAAGTCTGTATATTTTGGTGTTTCAGCAGATTCATGTTGAACTTTTTTCTTTGTAGGTGCATGTAACACAGCCAATATCACCATCTCAATTTTTGCTGATGATAGCGCAATTCTAATTCCTGATAGTTCACAAGCTGATGCAGCTTCAGAACTCCAGGTCGCCCTGGATGAAATCATTAAATGAACTAATAAATGAAAAATCAAATTGAATGAACAAAAGTCGGTTCATGTTATATTCTGTCTGAAAAGGAAATAACTACATTAATGGCGTATATATCAGTGCAACCCAAGTACCTCAAGCTGAGTCAATTAAATAACTCGGTCTCCAACTCGACTCGAGATCAACTTGGAAACTCCACGTTGAACAAAAGTATCTTCAAATCAGCGCCAAAGACCCCAGTCCCAACTACGTTTAGGGAACAAAATCCTCGTATATAAATCCATCATCAAACCTATTTGGCTATATGTCATATAACTATGGGGTTGTACTAAACCATAGTAAAAAAAAAAAATCCCATTGTAAAGGTACAGCATAGGCTTTATCTTTGTTTTAATGGAATGTAAAGACTCTTTATGCTGAAATTTTAATTCCCAGCGTTCTCAAATTATCTTTCACTCGTGTTAATGCTCGTATGAAATAAAATTCTCAATCTCTCTAAATATCAAAATCAAAGAAATCAGTTTTGAATTGCAGACATAAAAGGTATATAAAGGATAGCAGGTATGCTGTATAGGCGGAACTACGCCCTACGGACCCCATGGCTGAGGCACCGAACTGATTGCGGACCGCCCCTACCCCTATCTTGCTTCATGGCTTGGAATAAGGCGGGATGACGCAAACATCAGAAGTAGGGACCTCAGAGTGTATGACCTCTAACTTACCTGCGGACTTAGTAGGCCATGAGAGGCCGAAAAGTATCTTGCGTGGATCCTTCGAGAGGATTGAAGGTGCGGCGCGGGGTTAGACCATCATACACTCGATAAGAGCACATAGCGCAGATAAGGCCGAAGATAGCAATTGGCACTGAAACCCGTGCTAGAAGAAAAAGATGATGCGATAGCTGAACTTCCGATGTGGTGGAACTTAGGTAGGGGCGCACACCCATCTGAGGAAAACCCGGGGAAAATGTAGGTCAGTCGCCAAGGTGCCCTTACTTGGTTGGAAGTAATGTCACAAGCGGTCCCCAACCAAGTGCTGTCGTGTGAGGTAGAAAAAATTTTCGCAAACCAAAAAAAAAAAGAGGTATACAAAGGAAAAAAAGGTTGTAAATTTTAATAAAAGCCTTGTCCAATTGTACATGTGCAAGGGTAAAATCATGAAATTGTTTTGAATCAAAAACACTTCGAAGTAAAAATTAGGCATAACGCATTTCTGGGGCATTCAAGAGCGGTAAATAAAAGCGCGAAACTGACATATTTAAGTTTCAGTTTTTGAATTCAATTTAGAAGGAAGATGGAACAAAAAAACTGCTTTTAAAGGAGAAACGAAGTTGAAAAATTTCACGAATCGTATTTATCTCCTCACCAAATGTACTTGAAAAGCTCAAAATTTGTATATAAGGTTTGTTGGGAACTAGGATATCAACCCCTTGACTATGAGTTAAAGTAGATCCAGAATGGAGGATGGTCAAAATTTGAGGAATAGGTACTGAAGAGCCTCAGAAAGCTCATATTGATGAATATGGACTCATATAATTACTGGAAATTAGAAGTATATATTACATCTCAAATCTATCTTCACACGTGCAAAATTTAGAGGAGATGTAATGCAGTACAAGGCTTATATGATAATGCTATAGAACCTCTTTGCACTCCAGTTATATTCTGTTTCTCAAGGAATTCTTATCATTCAATTGTAGTCGTCGATCAAACTCTCCAAAACCATGTCTTAATTGTATATGAATATAGCAATTATTTTCATAGCGATAATTCAGTTTATCTTTATGCGATAAATATATTCCGCATCGTTAGCCTCATCTATGTTCTACATGAAAGAAGTACTTAAA
The DNA here is from genome assembly GCA_009761765.1 of Phenacoccus solenopsis. Taxonomy (NCBI): domain Eukaryota; kingdom Metazoa; phylum Arthropoda; class Insecta; order Hemiptera; family Pseudococcidae; genus Phenacoccus; species Phenacoccus solenopsis. The sequence continues at coordinate 38,985 of VFXL01000166.1, read as the reverse complement.
ATGCAATGTTGTTTGTAAATTTGAAAATATTATGTTTTTATTTCTCTTTTGATGGAAAAAATAACCGAATCAACTTGAAATTGGATCGTAATGTGAAAAAAGCGAGAAAAAGCTTTTCGAATGCTTTAATTCAATTTTCCTCATTTTTTACCTTATTTTTGAAAAGTTTAGTACGGAAAATTCGATTAACGTGGAAATTGTGTTTATTCTATAAATAAATACGACATTTCGCAAAATGCATTATATTTTATTTAAATTCAAAGGTCGTATGTTTATTTTGGTACTAGAATCGCATTAGGAAGAGCGCGACGTATAAGTTCACTGGGTTTTATATGATTTTGAAATATCTAGAAATACAATTCCTTCTTGGAAGGTAGGCTTTCTGATATGATTTTCTTTACTGAAAAAAGAAGGCGAAAAAAGTTTTTATAAGGAAAACCTCGCTCTTCCGTGAAAAAAGGTTTTTTTTTTGTGGGGGAGAAAAATATAAAGTTTTTAACGTTACATTTTTAACAAGGAACTTTTGAAAATATAGAAATTATGAAAATTATTATAAATACAAAAAGTCGATTTTTTGTTGTGGTTTTTTTTGGCAAGGAAACCTACTGATTTGTTGCTTTAGTTGACTGTTGATATTCGCCGTTCCATTAATAAATTCTAGCACAACGATGAAAAGAAAAATAACCTACCTATATGTCCGCAAAGAAGTCAAAACCACTGTCATTTCAACCCATTTCAAGTATGGAAAAATATGATAAATCGTTTATATTAGGCTTAGGTTGCGAACTTTTCAGACGTATTATGGTTACATTATCAGCGATTTATACAAATTCCATAATCATGAGGTTAGGAAATTTGTCAACGTTTCAGTTAATGCAATTTTTTCTATTTCTCATTTTCTTGCTCATGCGCTTATAATATTTTATTTTTTGATAATCTTTTTCAGAAATTTGTAACCTTTATATTTTTTAGTTACTTGTAATTTTTTTTTGTTAATCGTCTATAACAAGATCTACTGGGAGCGCTTTTGAGGATTATTTTCAGAACATACATTTTACATGTTTACAACCAGATGGGGGAGAAAGTGAGGGAGAATTTTTTTATCTGAATTTTGAATGTACCAAAAAATTTGTGTAAGTACTTCAAGATCAAATGTTATTGATCTATAATAGGTTACACCATTTGAGATAGAGTGAAAAATTTCAACTTCATTTTTTCAAGCACATTATTTGCTAATGATGTCAATATGAGCAAGTGTGTTGTGACAATATCAACAACCCTTAAGGAGGTGCATTTCCCCGGCACCCCACTCTGGAATTTGGAAATGAAACTTAGTGCGATCGTTTGTGCTATGTTTGTGCTGGTTTGTGCCGCAAACCTCGTCGTTTATGCTACTCTCCTTCCTGAAATATTCAAAAAACAAGTTAGGGGTGCTGGGGAAATGAAAATTGAAAATGTGTATAAAAGGGTTGAACATAATCGATTGATTTGAATTTGATGGCAATCGTTTGTACTACGTTTGTGATATCTGATGCACTAATTTCTGTCTCTCTCCCCCTCCCCTTTCCGCTTTTCCACTATTTCGGGTTAAACACATATGGAAATAACTCAAATACATATCTTAGGAAATGTTTTATTACTGAATACAATAGGAAAGACCATCGTAAACAACGTATCAACAATTATCACCCATCCTCTATACCCAAAGCCTCCTCGAAGTGGATCACAGCTCCCCAAAATCGATTTCTTCAATATATCTTGATAGAGTTAAATTTTAGGACTAAAATTGTTCAATTACATTTTGTTCTACACTAAATTTCTTGCACGGCGATGTACTGAATATATTTGCACCATGAATAAGAGGAGAGTAGTATAGCATTTCAAGCAAAGAAGGTTTAGAGTGGTGCTAAATTACTCCCAAGTCCAAATGCATACACGTACCGACACATAAAACACCAAAAAAATTATACAGTATCGCCGAATGATTCCGGTACCCCCTAGAGCGAACATTCCTAATGTTTAAAATAAAAATGGTCTGAAACGCAAAGATTTGAAGACCGCATCCACCCCCGACCTTCCCTTCCCAAATCAGGAAGGCTGTAATAGCTGTCGTTTTTTAGTTAAAAACTCAGCTAAAAAATTACTCTTGCGTATTTTCAAGAAGAATCCCTCGCCAAATTTTGAGCGAATTTTATGAATACCAACCAGCGCTCCGCGTGAGGTCGAAATAATATATATACTAGAAAGTTGGACATTTTCTAGATGAATACAAATGGTCTCAAACCTTTGACTATACAGTATATGGACCGCTCGAACTCCAGTTAGTGCAATGTTATGATATTCAGCTAATATAAAAAAAGGTCGCAATTGCAGAAATGAGTCTGCGCATGTATGAACTGATGTTCCGAACTTAAAACGCCTACCGCTTTCGTCCCCCTTTACCCTGCCTTCCTAGCGTACGGAGAAGCACGACGTTTCGAATGACACAATTGTGATGCCCAGACGCGTTTTTGGAAATGCGACCTCTATTTAGTTGCGTTATATTGGCTGACTACGTTTCTACAGTTCGTGCGGTCCATATGCTATATAATCAAAGTCTAAAACGCAATGATTTGAAGACCCCCCCCCCCTCCTGCCAAATCAGGTAGGCTGTAATAGATGTCGTTATCATGTTAAAAACTCAGCTAGAAAAAAATACACTCAAAACCTTGCTTTGAGGAAAACGTCCTCCTCGATACACAGGTCTTGAAATTTGATATAGAAAAGAGTTTTTTTTTCTTTCAATCATCAGTTTCTTTTCTTCCACATAATATACGCAACGAAAACTTTGTAAGATAATTTACTGCCGCTTCGTGCTTCTAATTATTCGTAATCATAGCGGGCCTTTACTATAAATTACGAATAATCAGTAACCTATGTAATTTCCTACTATCCTGTTTCCAATCATGATATACTTATCTCTTCCCCACCTACATAAGAACATTTTCCTCTTCATACTTGTAGGCGAACTGTTGCACCATTTCATCGCCATCATCGGAAATGACCGCGTCTATCAATTTATTACAATTTTCGTAAACCGATGAAACCTAGTATATTTTCTTTATTGTGTTCGGAGTTTAGATTCCTGCAATTCTGAGTCGAAATGATCCACCTATACCATAAGTATATTATTTTTATATTATTTGTTCATGTTATCTATGATGAAGTTTGCGGACAAAATGATGTTACTACAATGCTACTGCTACATTGAACACACTTGAGAACAAATTAGACTTTACAAATCTCGTTACACCTGTAATATATACTAAGAAAAAATCATTCCCTCTTTGTTTTAATAAGCCTTTCAGACACACAAAGAACTCTTGTAAAACGGTTTGCATTTTTTCGGCTTTAGTTATGTTATTCAAGTTTGCGGTTATTGGACTCTTTCAAATTTTCAAGTACTACGTGAGTCCAATTGTCTGTATGTAGACAAAACGTCGTTTGCACAACAATTAATCGAAAATCCCGGAAATGTATATTTTCTGTCGAGACCGCGTATGTTTGGAAAGTCGTTGTTCCTTTCTACTATTAAATACATTCTCGAAGGTCGCAAGGATTTATTTGAAGGTTTATTCATTTGCGATAAATATGATTGGACTTCTACATATTCAGTACTTCACCTTGATTTCTCGATGTTTAAGGCAGATACAAAAACTTTCAAAACGAATTTATTCAACAATTTCGAAAATATCGCTGAGGAACAGTTTGGTACCAAAATGAAACCATTGAACAGCATAAATAATAGGAAATCTTTGTGCACGTATTTCACGGATTTGATAATCATCGCAAGGAAGGTGCAACCTGAAAAAAAAGTGAGTTTGCTGATCGATGAATATGACTACCCAATTACCGCAAACTTGAATAACATAACTAAAGCCGAAAAAATGCAAACCGTTTTACAAGAGTTCTTTGTGTGTCTGAAAGGCTTATTAAAACAAAGAGGGAATGATTTTTTCTTAGTATATATTACAGGTGTAACGAGATTTGTAAAGTCTAATTTGTTCTCAAGTGTGGTCAATGTAGCAGATGTATCGCGCCAAGAAGAATTCAATAACATTTGCGGGTTCACCCACCAAGAAGTTGAAAAAGATATGAAAGGTTTCCTTCATGCTTCCATAAGAAAAACAAAGGGAGCAGAGCACATTATAACGAATCAAGATGTGAAGGAACTATTGGATGAAATGATGAAATTCTACTATGGTTATCGCTTTGCGCCAAACGGACAAGCTCTCTTCCATCCATCTTCAACAACAGTTTATTTCAGGAAACAAAGTCATCAAGAATTTGAAGAACGTACGCCTCAAGTACATTTTGTATTTAAAATTCTCTCAAAATATAAACGCATCGATTTCCCCATTCAAGGCATCAATGTATCGATGTCAATTGTGGATGCAACCAGAGAGTTAGATAATCTGGACCTACTGCAAATTCTGTTGGATACCGGAATATTCACTATTAAACGCTATGATGAATACACTCGCAAATTATTTCTACACTTTCCAAATCAAAAAGTAAAGGAATTTACTTTGACAAATTTACTTCCATTATGTTCGGAATCAAATCAAAAATATTTGTTAGATGATACCAAAGAATTAGTTAGTCAGTTATCCAATTTAAATCGTGAGAATGCAAACAAGTTTTTTGAAAAACTGTACCGATGTTTTCATAAATATACGTACTTTGAAGACCAACCGAAACGAAGATCGAATTCAAGAACACCAGAAAAAGAGTACATAGCCAAACTGGAAACCTTCTATGAATTTCATTTTCATGTATTTCTAATGCTTGGATCAGGCAACATTCCATGTGAAATACTTGGACAACGTTCAATTAGGAGTGGACGTACGGATCTAACAGTCTCGTTTTCCAACCGAAAAATCGTAATTTTCGAACTAAAATTAAATTTGAACGCTAAAATAGACAATGCTAAAGCTCTCGAAAGTATTGTCCAAGCAACTAAATATGTACAACCTCGCTGCGCTGAAAATGATGCGATTACAAGTGTTGGATTAGTTTTCAATTATCATACAAAAAATATTGAAAATTGGATTGGAATTACTTACAACAGGGAAGGCAAAAAAAAGGAGTTCTTTTCAAAAGGAGACCTCATCAAAGAAGAATCAATAAATGCTGACTTGGATGACCTAAAATTCTAAAATGCGACTCTACAGACAAAATTTGAAAAAATAATACTTCCCTTTTCATTCAGTATGATATATAATAATAATCTATAATATCTATTTTTATTTTTACCCCTTATTTTTCAACATTCTGAAATTCTCATGATTCCAATGTGAATACCTATTTTATTATTTTTGAAGCAAATATACACTGTATAATATTTCATTAATGTTTCATTAAAAGAAGTTTGAAAATTTTACAAATTCTGTTATAAGCATATATACTATTTTCATTAATTTGTATCTTTTCAAAGTTTTTCATTCTTCTCAACAGAGATGAATAATATTCTTCAAATTATAAAAAACATTGTTCAGGAAACAAATTTTCATCTTATTTTGGGAGATCTAAGTAGATTCACATGAAATTTTTTTATAGTGGCAACTATAATTTGTTATATTATTCATTCCTCATTATTAAAAAAAAAAACAACTGATATCAGCAAAAAATACTTCTGAAAGCAAATCGGTCAAGTTCAAAAGGAGTGTAATGGGTATACATATGGAAAAAAAGGTACAGGTAAAAAATGATATGATACAAGCTCACAGATCAAGTTATCCTCATTTACTCTTAGAACTTGACGGTCGTCAATACCTAAAGGATTGTTATAGGTAGGCAGGTTATAATTTTAAATATTAAATTATTTGAAACACATTTCCCCTTACAACTTGACGGTTGTTGTTGAGGAAGAAGTAAGCATTATGAAGTACCAAGCATTCCATTGTATTTGTTAATTATCACGTAACGTATTCCTAGTTTTAAGGGTAAATGAGGATAACTTGATCTGTGAGTTCGTATCATGTCATTTTTTACTTATACCTTTTTCCCCCTTTGTTCAATACGTATACCAATTACACTCCTTTTGAACTTGACCGATTTGCTTTTCAGAAGTATTTTTTGCTGATATAATAATATTCTGTAACATCTATATATTAAAATCATGTCGCGTTTTTTGTAACCGCGAGTGTTTCAAAACTACCGATTGGATTGTATCAAAATACATATTCAAAATGAAGCTCTTGACGCGTAGATATGCAGAATTGTAACAGTGTACTCAAAAAACGCGAAATCGCGAAAGTACAGTTTAATGAAGTTCTGTATGGGAAAAGCGTATAAAAATTGCAACATGGCGTTTTCCCCAAATATTTACCCTTATTTTTCAACATTTTGAAATGAAACCAAAATTGCCAACTAATTTTACAATTTTACCAACTGTTGACCTTTTTTTTTTTTTTTATTGCTCCACGAAAATAAGATGTTAAATACAATGTATGTCACAGTCTTGTTAGTCTTCAAAACATTTAAAAATAGTTGTAATAATACTGCGCAAGTGGTCAAGTTTACCAACTTTACGCTAAAACTCCAAATTTACCAACTTTCCAAAAGCCAAGGGGGAAGCTCCCCCCTCCCTCTTTTCGGTACGTCCCTGCCTATCTTATCTGACAGTAAATGATGTTTGATGCGATAGGAAAGAACACGTCTATTACAGCATCATACATTTAATACTATAATTAAAAAATAAAATAAAATTTGTTTCAGGACATATAATTTGAGAATTTGTAACATTTTTTATAAAGATTCATAACTGTTAGCGTAATCATAATCGATATTATGTAATTATAAAAATTTTAATTTTTTTCGAATTTAAAGAATGTATTGCAGTATAAATTTATAAAACGACTGTCATTATAGAAAATTATTCGATTCAAAAATATTCAAATTTCCAAGAAACTAAGCTCATGAGAGGGAGATTATAACCCTCAACTCCCCCTCCCTTGCCTATAACCTTGGTTTACGAGACTAAGACTTGTATCTGTACACAGTAATGGCGAAAACCAAGAAAAGATTTATTATATGAATGAAAGAATTATCATATTATATGATTTTTATCAATTTAATTAATGAATTTTAATCAACAATAATTAATTTAATTTAAATTTAAATTCTACCTTCAATAATTCTAAACTTGAATTATTAAATTTTGACATTTATTTCAACTCCAAATATTTCAATACTTCTTCAATGAAAGTTCATGTATACACGAATTGTCTATTTTTGAAGTTTTTTAAATATTAAAGTACACATATGCAGCGTATCATGCCTGAGGTTAAATTTTTCTCTTTGTTTCTCTTTACTACATAAACACAAAACCACAACATCAAACTTTAGACTAACTTGTTAAACGAATTTAATGTTAACACATAGCGTACAATCTTCGTCTTCGTCCCCTCTTCTGATTTGTGCTTTACCATCTTAATCAAGGAAGTTTCGTCAAACTTTTTGAAAACTCTCTAAATTGATTAATTATTACATACTTATACGTGCATTAAAAGCACAATGATTTGGTAAAATAATACGGTATCCACGACATTGATTATTAACCTGGGATCGCCGATGGCAATTAGGGTATCCCATAATATCAGATACCTATTTCGTATTTTAGTCTGATGAAAATTAGTCAACTAGGTACTTGTTGTAATATAATAGCAGCGTGAACATAACTTTTTGTTCTGACTATTTTGGTAAATTTAAATTGCGAATTCGTGTTCGGCAACGTAAGCGACGATAATTCAATTACATCGCCGATGGAATAAAAATACCTATCTAATTAGCCAGGTCAGCCATTAAAATTATTAAACAACATATTTGCGAATCCATAATAAAAAAGAATTCGATTGTTCCTATTTTACTGTAATCGTCTAGACATCATTACAAAGATCGTTTATTGGTATTGAAAATTAATTTATTATCTTTAGTGCCGTTACACGCAGCGTTATTTGAATACAGTCTTAGATTTTTACAGAATCACAGTCGCGAACTAAAAATTAAAACCCTAGAAAAACTCAGAATTTTCATTTCTTGTGTAGGATTATCGTCTCGTAAAAACGTAAAGTGTGTACAGGTACTTACTACTTACCTACAATATTATGCACTTTTGTTAGACGATAAACGTTCGTAAGGTATTATGAAATTACACGATTATCTATAACAATGTCAAAGTCTTTATTAAATACGAAATATTCGTTCGAGTACATTATTGAGAAAGTAATTTCTAGTAAATAAAAGAAAAACGTTTATATCAATTTTCTTAATACCATCATAAATCGTCTTTTTGGAATGGAGAATTTGGCAAAAAAACGAAATATTATAATTAGAACGAAATAACCAATCGAGTCGATTCGATGATTTGGCAAATGCACTTTATAAATACCTATAATGTTTGTTACGATTTTATTATACGAACTAATACATTTTGGGTTTAATATCGATTATTTGGCATGGATTAGTTGTAGTCTGTTAGTTGGCTCGTATTCTGTCTGTGAGCTGCTCGTTTGTTCTCAAAGCTTCACGATGACGAATCGTTAATCATCGTGCGGTTTACGTTTAACATTGACGTTGAATTACGTGTTTGAATTGTAAACCTATGCATGTAATTATGCCGTATGTTTGACACGATTGTCACTTACATTACAAATCGCAGTTTAATTGAGTTATCAGGTACTAATGCATTTTGTAAACGACTAGAGGGTAAATGAAGGGATTATGCAACAGTTGAGAATTTTTATGGATTAAGAAAGGTAGAGTCATGGAGAGAGAATGTAAATGAGGGGTTAGTTTTTTTAAAGCTGGGACAGCTGGGAAATTTTTATCTTCAAATCGAAAAAATAAAATTTTTTAAATTAATATTTTTTTGTCATAATGTTTTTCAATTACTTTATCTTGATCGTCTAAAAACCGTTTTGATTTAAGCCCAACTGCTAGGACCCTAAAAGTTGTTGAATAGCGAAAACCATCGTGTGCAAGAATATTTGAAATCACCCCATATGGTTTGCTGTGTCATACCGAAACGTATTTGCAGTTAATTTTTAATTTTTATAATAATCTTTTTGTGACTTATGTTGGAAAAAAAATGTTTCATCAATTATTAATGAAACCTAATTTTTGAAAATAAATTTAATTTCATTCACCACACCTTGAGATTCAATCTCTTTTCCCCTTCCTAAAATATGATTAACGCATGTGTATTTTTGTACATTAAATTTGAAGGTCATATGTGGATAATTGCTTTGGCCAAATTTCCTTTTTTTTTTCAAGTGTGAGGAAGGCAAGGTCACAATAATTATTAAATACCCTAAAAGGACATCATAAAATTTTCATCACTCTAAATCAATATTTTCAAATCATCAAAAATGAACTCAACGTTTTAAAAATTTGTTTTCGTTCCATATTCATATTTTTTCATTTAAGGACTGAAAAAATGTTAATCCCCATTTTTTCCATAATTGGTAGCTATAAACATATTTCAATTTTTTTTTTTTTCAAAAAACAACATTTTTAGGTAAAATTTTAATTATTTAAACTTCGTAGGATTCACGAGGCAAAATATGCTCGATTTTTGTTTCACAGGGGTTCCTAAAGTCAGAGTTTTTGTTGCTAAAACATCTATACGAAATGATTTTGAAAGAAGAATGAGATGTTTGGGAAGTTTTGTGAGGTAAAAATCGAGCATATTTTCCATCTTGCGTCCAAAAAAATATCTTAAATTAAGCCCTAGCCCATACTGTGCATATGTTTAAAAATTACAAACTTTTTGTTTTTTGAAAAAATTTCAAAACGGCTTACAGCTTCTAAATTAAGAAAAAAAAATCGTTACTAAAATTTTAATATCTTCAACAGGACATTGGAACACGGAGAAATTTCCAAATGTCCGAAGATTCGTGTTTTTTTTTTTTAGTTTTTAATTGGGCGGTCTCAAAATTAAGTTCGTGGTTAATTTGTACGCATTTACGCATTTTTTAGGTCCTATTGTCACCTTTCCCGTTCACTTTTTGAAAAAAAAAAAAAAAAAACAAATTTAAACCACCTTAGTTGATAATAAGGTTAAATTTGCCTTCGGGCGATTTCGGGTCAGTACTTGGATGTCCGGTGGATACTATAAATCCTGACCGATGTTTTGAATCACCAACGCCATCCATTTTTGAGCAGGTTCAACTTGAGTAAATTTTCTTTTAATACGTTACTCAGGTATTTGTTTTTTTTTTTGTTTATCTATATGAACTATCATAAGCTTAATTTTGCTCATAATACTTTTTCAAAATTTCAATGTTTATCTACATGCCACATCTGCGGATTTCTTTTCTAAAATTTTATCTACTCAAAAAAAAAAAAAAAAAAAAAACTGAAACCCTAAATATTCATTCAAGTGTATAATAAGGAATATAATGAGGAGCACCACAGAAAGTGAATAAAAACTAAAAAAATTTAGGTCTAGCTGGATAATTTAACATTTGAAACGCGTAAGTCTCCCATGCCAAAACCTCATCTCCGCATATAAAATTGATTTTAACAAATTCTTTGGGATTAGTTTTTAGACATCTACGAGACTCGTCCTCATTAATTTTCAAATTTTAATCTGTATGTTTACATAAGAATTTTTGAGGAGGGGAAAACCTTGAGAATATTAGAAGATTGAAAATAATTAAGCATATTTTTTTTTTTTTAATTTCTTTATTTTATGTCGCTCGACTGCTAGGTCATTTGCGACGAAACGAATACATACATGGTGTTACAGGTACATTACGATAATTAGTATAGACAGTAGGTTCTAGGTTAACTATATAATAATCAGAGTATGTCGGCCAATTCCGACTCCTCCATGAATTTCAGCAGATTCTGTATGGCCCCTTCATCATCTGCTAGGATTTGAGGCAGAGTTTTGTCTTTCAAGTGGTTTTGCTCTCGCTGAATTTCGTAATTTTTGCAGGATGTTAGTATATGTTCAATCGTCAGATTTTCTCTACATGTTTCGCAGATTGGTGTTTGTGTTTTTTCAAATAGATGTTTGTGCGTAGCAAGAGAGTGCCCTATTCTTAATCTCGCCAGTATTACTTCTTCTCGTCTTTTTTCCCTGTACGAGGATTTCCAATCTTTCAAGACGGGTTTAATTTTATAGAGTTTGTAGCTCATTTAGTCATTTATCAACTTCTGGGCTCCGAAATTTTAATTTTTTGAAAAAATTGATTTCGGAGCTGCCCTGCTAACCATGCTTTAATTTTCTCCGAAGAAATAGACCAAGAGGCAATTCAGGTATAAACTATCACGAAAGATACGAAGATTCGAAATTCCTCGCAGTCCCTTCATTCCGCTTCCTCACTACAACTTTTTTTTCATGAATGACGAAATCATCTTGTTTAACCTACGTGTATTAGAAATTACGAAGCTCAGCAACACTTCCTTTGTAAATAGTTTACCTGTGGCGCTATGACATTGTGTAAGGAATGAAGACACTGAAGAGGGTTCTGTTTCCTAAATTCTCGAATCTCGTTCGACCTTAGCCTTAATTTAAAATTTACGCGAGATGCACGAACTAAGTTATAAATTTCTCCAAGTCCGATTAGTAGGAGAAACTTCCTTTAGTAACTTAACATTGGAGTTTTTGTTTTTGATAAATTACCGTTCTATTTTGTTTCCCTATGATTTATCATCACGCTCGAGCCTGAAGCGTCGAGATGTAAATTTACAAACGTTAATTTTACGTTACATAAAGTTTCGATGGTTTAAATTTCGTTGTTGGAGTTTTTACAGCGTTTTACAAATTAAATTCACCGCTTGGTATTATTTTTACTACTTTCATACTGCATGCATTTTCAGCCTGTTAGACTTGATAAATCTATCGGCGATTTGGTAAAATATGAAATACCAGTTGAAAGGTCAAGAAAGGGAGAAATAAACGATTAAAGTAATCTTGAACCGAATGCAATCGGATTTATTGGTCCTTTGGTACACGTTAAAGTTTTTCCATTTTTTTTTTTCTCTTCTCTTTATTTTCGCACTTATCTGAGAATGAACATCCCACAGAGGTAATACAAGTCTTCCATTGTGTTACATAGTAAAAAATATCTATGAAGGCTGATAAAGTAATACAAAGGCAGAAGAGGTGTATCCATGGTAAACTTGATAAATTTCTCGTAACCATTTCGCAACGAGTAATAAAAATTAAATTTCCTCGTCTTCATCGTTGGCTGAGCTGAGAACTTCCGAATGTAATAATTTACTCAGCGTATTGTCTCAAGACGAATTTATTTCTTTTTAACTAAGTAGTAAAAATGCAAGCGAGCGTAAACGACAAAATTAAGGTTTACTTTTAAATTGCTAATATAAAATGTCTCGAAGAAGTTCTTCGAAGCGTCGACTAAAACGGTAAAATCGGCTCAAAACGCAGAAAAACATTGAGAAACAATACGGCCGAAATTATTTTCCATAGGACGGATTAGTTTCAAGATAACTAAACAAAATCGAAAAATAGGACGCCTTCTCTCTATACATAATTTGTTCGCTCGTATTCCGGTTGCCGTACTTCCATATGTATCGATATTCCCGCGAGGACTACCAAAAATAAATAAAATTCGTCTAGCAAAATAAAAGAATTTTGGCGCCCTGCAAAGGATACGGAAAGCTTTTACGTACAATAGAAATTCATCGTTTCGCGAAAAAAATGGGGCCGAATTTATTTTCCAATTCATTCGCGCCCGGCAAATTTATCCGCATCCGTGACGCGAGTCGAATAAAACAATGAATGTACGTTGTATTCATCGTAATACACTATGAAGTAGAGTATTAACAATCGTTGTTTTTCTTTCAACGTTCAACTAGTAAGAATTTAAATTCTAAATTTACGTCGAAGTTTTCCCCCTTTTTTTTCAGTTTAGTTTTATGAAATTACCCCAGCGTCGTTTTTCCCCCTTATTAAAAATAAAAATAAAATTATTCATTTATTCGCGCCGTTTTCATGTCGCGAACGAAAAATATGACCCGTAAAGTTTTCGTTTCGTATCTAGGGCTAAAAAAGGATCAATTTTAATTTTCTTCGGTTAACTAATGAAACGCCAGTGTCATAATTTTATGGTAATAAGCTTGCTAAAAGATTACGATGCGAGCTTCTTTTCTCATGCAAATTGTTACAGTTTATTTATTACGATGTTGCAGGATCGTTGATATATGTATAGCAGTTAGGGGAAGGTGTTTCCAGAGTTCCATGTGGCATGTTATTAAGGATAAATTTGTAATTTTTTCTCCTTGAGGTACACACAGACAAAGTTAAGGAGATTTTAAAAGTCAGCTTCTCCTTTACTATTGCAGGTGAAAAATTTCATTCAATTTCTATGTCATAAGGTTTCTATTTCTTAGCCGAGTGTTTAATTAAAAACGATAACTATTACAGCAATTGATTCGTGAAGAATAGGGCAGGTGGTGGATTTTCATATCTTTATGTCAAACCATTTGTGGATCATATAGCGAATGCCCTACTTTTCAGATGTATATTTTCTTGGCTTTTGCTCGTAATGCTGGCGAGCATGAATGAAAGTCGTTCAAAATTTGATACGAGTTTCTCATTAATATAACATCAAGAAAAACTCCTTTTTGGGATTTTTGATTCATAACAAAATGATAGTTCACTAAAATTTTGAGGAAGGCTGGAGGAACTTTCAAAGCTTTGAAATTTTTTATTTTGATTTTATACAATCGAGTAAAGTACGGACCCCAACTTTTTCTAAATTCAGCTTCATATGTGAATTTAAAAAGAAGTTAGGAGTAACAAACGCTTTTTCGAGGATGTTTCAAGTCATGAAATTTCTTGAACCTTACGTATCTCCTCGCCAAATGGAACTTGAAAGTTCAAACTTTGTATGCAAATGATCTCTTGAATTTTTATTGACATGGATACAAAATGGCGGATCTTAAAAAAAAGTGGTGCATGTTTATCAACTTTTAAATGGTTTTGGGGTGGAGAGGTGGCCATAAAGAAATTCACATCTTCCATAAATATGGACAAGCTCCTTTGAAAAATTCAACTTCGTTAATGCTACGTGGCTGTTTACGTTTTTTTTTTTTCAATTTTTGATTGTTTATTCAAAGGATTTGGCCCATAATTTTGTGCCTCATATGGTGTTTCGAGTAAAGAACGACCGTTCATTTCGTGTGGGAACCTCTGTTTTGTGGCTGAGGAGGTGTCAAAGTTACAGTTTGAGATTCTTTTTGAAATCACTGTTCTAATTTTTTTTGCATCACAAATGACCGGGTCTTGGAAACCTCTTTTTCAAACATTTTTTTTGGAATGAGGTGACATATTTTTCATGGTTTAAAAGCTCTTATGTTCATTTTAGATTTAAATTGGTCTTCATTTATTATATAGGTATGTATTTAAAAAAACAATTATTTAAACAAAATTATGATAATTTTTTTAATAGCCTCAATAAAAAGGAGGCTTCAAGAGAAAGTATATTTTAGGTATTTATTAACTTCATCACCTATATCAAGAATTGAAGCCATTCGGCATCACTTTCTTACAACTGCGATAATAAATGGTAAAATAGTTGATGAAGGCCTCTAGGAATTTGTGACGAAATAAATGAACACATAATAAAAATTGTAATAAAATTTTAATTTATTCGTTAGTAATTTTGTTTGAAATTCTACTTTTATGTAAGATAGAAAAAACTGTATTCAAAGTGTCTAAGTTTCCAATTATAATTATTCAAATAATATGTACCTATATCTGCTCGATATAATGTAGTATAATGCCTATAGTTAAATCACGTTAAAATTCTACGTACTCTTGAACGAGAGTTCAAAATAAGTAATTAATGTAAGAAATTAATGCTGATGTCATAAAATAGAAGGTAATACATCGCTGACGTCACATATTTCATCTTATCAGATTTTACCCCATTTTAGGAATTTCCGAAATTGTGTCTCTCAATTTAGGAAAAGGTGACACAGTTTCTGTTTAGTCTTCGGTAAGATTTGCTAATAAAATATGTATTGAATTAATTTTTTTGCTGAAATTGCACCTTTCTATTAGGCTTAAATTTACTTGGATGGAATATGACTTATATAGATACTTTAAATCCGTGAGAAACACATCACTGCTCTCCAATGGAAAGAATAAAAAAAAAAGAATTAAAAAATTTCCATACATCTCATTTTCTGAAAATGGATCAGTTACCTAAATGACCCTTTAAACACATTGTCTTTGGCCATATTTAATTATTTTACGTCATTAAAAAAACAACAAAAAAAACAAAATGTTTAACAGCTGCTCCAAATATGGACGTTTTCAATTCTTGACTTTAAGCGTTCTTGGGCACAAACTAAGGGTTTCTAGACGCAATAAGCATCCTTTCCTAATTTGGACATCATGTACTGAAACTCCGAACCAAGTATTTCATTTTAAAAATGTAAATGTATTTTTTTTTACTCAAGATTTTGATCTTTCTTCCTTTCTACTGCCGAATTTCATTTTAAATAATTTATTCATAAATTATATCTCCAACATCCTATCTTCAAAAAAAAATAGTAAATACTATAGTATGTCAATGCATTTATTTTATGTTAAATGGCTGTAGCTGTAGCCTGTTGGCTCTATTTGGGCAATCGACAAGAAAGTATTCACCGTTTAATTTGCTCTTTCCAATACCTTTATTCATTGGTTAATCGGATTTCCTCTATTTGTGACACAGACGTCGCAGCGAAAAGCATTTTCGTGTCGTTTTTACGTTATTCAAATTTACTATCGCACTGCGAACGCCATGGCTCGTCTTTAATTTATTCAATTCGTGAATCGACTTGATGAATGAAATTAGCTTTCTACGCAGACGATTCCGTCAAGGAGAAAAGCCTCGTTTGACATATTGAATAGCTGAAGGGTAAAGGAAATCTTTTATGAAAGGGGTTACTTCTATCTGTATAGACATATGTGAAATAGCGATAAATTCACCATAGGATATAACCTATATATGAAAACATGAAGCGAAATATTCGCGTTTGATAACAAATTACCACCAGTCTCTTTTCATAAAGTGAGAAAATTTCAAATTTCCTCATGTAAATTTTTTGTAAATTTGACATCGTAATAAATTTCAGGTATTGAATTCCCTGTATAATGAAACCATTAGAGGTTGTAGAATGGCTACATTTTTTTTATGAATTTTTTTCTCATCCTTATTCCTCCTCTCATTTGTTTTATAAATTGCAAAGGTTTTATTTAAAACTCAGCTAAAATTTACCAAATTGGATTTCGCCGTTGACTTTTTTTCGAATGTATATAATTTGTATCCAGTATTGATGAGCAATATCGTCTTGTTACTAATATTAATAAATGCTAAATATGTAAGCAGTTATGGTATTCCCCATGGTGGTTTTCTTTACTTCCCATCGTTTCATAAAAGAGATTTCATATTGAAATGTTTCGATTCAAGAACTAATTACTCTCAAGGTATCCATTAATTGATTTCAGTGCTTCGAAATAACAGGCTTTGTTGGTATTGCAGGATTATAATAGTAGATGTACGATTATAAAAGCACCGTAGCTTTTTCATTATACAGCTCCTTCTTTTTACGACCTTTTAGACTCACGAATTTAAAATATTTTCTTTATGCACATCTTACATGTGCACTGACAACTCTACTGCATAACTAAATCTATAGTAAAAGTATTTCTGTACTCCTTTCAAACTTCAACGAATTGAATAGAAAATCAAAAAAAAAAATCTCATCAAAGCGAAACATTCCTTGTATGCAGGATTGTGCTGGTGGTATTCGAAATGCTAAAAGAATACTTCAATGGAAGCTGCGAATATTGATTTTAAGAGCGAAATGATATCGTATACGAGAAAGTTTAAACCGCATAGTTGTTCTGTGTTTCCTTTTCCAGCGACTGGCATAATTCCACATATAAGGTGAATTTCTTCTTCCTCGAATTAATGTATTATTTTATTGCTAAAAGTCTGCTCCGAATATGAATTCAACTCCACGTTGTTACAATGTAGATTTCAATTTACTTAACGTTTTCAAGGTCGAATTAGACTCGACCTGCGAGCCTGTAGTAATTTTTTTTTGAAAGTTTAAGCTTTACATAGAATCGGGTAATTTACGGTCTCAACTGCGTTCACACGAGTTGTAGAAATTCATCTTGACGAGCTCTTTTAAGTAAATTTTTTTTTTAATTGTACATAGAATTAATTTTTCAATATACCTAATTACGTATAAATACAGAATAACTTAAAAGTAAAAAATTAGGATTTTTCCATGAAAAACCGACGTCACTTGAACAGCTATGCTGTATCGCTGGAGCTGAGTTTTCAATTTGAAATGTTCAACTTATAGATAATACTGTTCATCTTTTAATCCCTTCCTCCTGCCATCGTTTATGATTTAAATTGGTAATATAATGTAGTTTTTAATTTTAAATGTTTTGCTAACCATATTTATGAGTCTACAACATAAACTGAAGATACGTATTTTGGGTCTTGTAAGCTATCATCGAATTTTGTCTTATAGGTCATTTTGGGTATGTATTGACCCTAACTCGAAGGGCCATATTAGAGTCCTAAATCAAATATGCACGTAAAATCTAAATTTTCTAGGTAAGATTGGTGAAGAGGTAATTGTGGACAATTCAATAAATGTCATGACCCAGTTTTTCCTCATGAACTTCTTCTCCCTGCAGTTATACTTGAGTGAATAAACATTTTCAAAGGTAGGTGTTTCAAGTTCATTTCATCATTTGAACCCTTAATGAATAACATTCGACCATTCGTATATTTCTTATCAATTTGGTGAACTTAAATCATTTCTCAACACTTCAAATTCACCTGATCTTGTAATTTAATGCTTCTCCACTTCACTAATCATATGAGTCAAGATATATCAAATTTGTGTAACTTGAAGTTGATTATACTGTGATCTCTAATTAATCTACAAATTAATTTTATTAACCTCTTTGGTTGGATTTGGTGAGAAGATATGGAAAAATGGAAAAATTTCATTTCGCAAAAATTTCTGGTAAATCATTTTTGAGGATATATAGAGCCGATGAGGGGAGGGGTAGAGGGTGAGGGGACAATTACCTCCAACCCCAAATTCCTAACATGACCAAGAGATCCAAATTTCAGGTTTTAAAACTTTTCACAATCGTAATCAGATTTTTTCATGTTTTAATTTTTGAAACGCAAATTTTTTTTTTTTTTTTTTTTTTTTTTTTTTTTTTTTTCTTTTTTATTATACTGGGCGTGTATAATTGCCAGGATTGTTACGCCCAGTGTAGAGAGTTTAATTTATATTTGGTTTTTATATTTTATTTTGTGTATGAAGGATAGGATTTTTTTTAATTCGTCTGGGTTGTCCGGTATGTTAGTTGTTTGGATGTTTAGATTGTCACGGGTTTGTTTGATATTGGGGCATTCAAAAAGGAGGTGTGTGACTGAAACTTGTTCGGTGTTACAAAATTCACATAAGGGTTTAGGGGCTTTTTGAAAGAGGTGGTTATGGGTAAATTTTGTATGTCCAATTCGGAGTCTAGTAATTATTATTTCCTCTGAACGATTTAGCTGAGATAAATTTTTCCAAGGTTTTATAGATTTTTTGTGTCGAAAAAGTTTGTTTTGGGTTTTTGTTGTCCAGTTGTCTTGCCAATTTGAGAGTTCAATTTTAGTGAAAAGATTTTTTATATCTTGGATTGATGTAATATCGATAGGGGAAAATTGGGTGGCGGATTTTGCGTAATTATCTACTTCTTCATTACCAGTAATTCCTACATGGCTTGGTATATACATGAATTTAATGCTAAAATTTAGTGTTTTAAGGAGATGTAGTTGATAATGTATGTTAAGAACTATTGGATCAATTGAGAATTTGTTTTGAATGGTTGTTAGGGCGCTTAGAGAATCGGTTTGGATTAAAAATTTATTGTTGTCTGAAGCAAGAGAGGGTAAGGTTAATAGACAATGTAGGATTGCTGTAATTTCTGCCGTATAAATTGAGGAGTGTTTATGAATTTTGAAGTTCTTTATTCTTCGGTTAACGGAAAAAGCATATCCAACATAGTCTGTATTATTTTTTGAGCCGTCCGTGAAGCATGGGATATAATCAAAGTAATCGTCTACAATTTCAAGGTAATGTCTCTTGATTATATGATGGGGATAATTTTTTTTTCCGTAGTTTATCATTGATAGATTTATTTCTGGGAGTTCTAACAGCCACTGTGGGAAATTGGGGTTTTTTTCATTAAAGACTAGGACATCAAGGTTATTATTTTTGAGGATTTTTATAAAATCTTTAATTGAGCTGTTAGTATATAGGTTGTGGTTTTTAATATCGGTTCTAATAGGGTTAGTTGGGTTTACTACTGCTGATAAAAGGTATTTATTTGTTACTAGATTTCTTCTATATTCAGGGGGAGGTTCGGCTGCTTCGCAGTAAATGCTATCTATAGGAGAAGAGGGTAACGCACCGATACACATACGTATTGCAGAGTTTTGAACTGTGTTTATTATTGATAATGTTTTTTTAGGGGCATCTTCGAAGGCTGGGCAACCATATTCTATTTTGCTACGAATTAAGGACCTATATATTTGGAGTAACATATTTCTAGAAGGGTTGTATTTTGGGTTTTTTAATATTTTGAGTAGATTCAGCGTTTTCATCAAATCTTTTTTAATTTGGAGGCAATGTTGGACCCATGTGAGCTTTTTATCAAACGTTAATCCAAGGAATTTAGTAGATGATTTAATTTGAAGAGTGCGTTCATACAACTTTAGTTTAGGCTCTTGGATTTTATATTTTTTTGAAAAAATGACGCAATGAGTTTTTGCTTCTGAAAATGTTAAACCATTCGAATTTGCCCATATTTCAATTTGGTCTAGTGTGTCCTGAATGATTTGTCGGGCAGTTTCTAGATTTTTAGCACTTACTGAAATATTTATATCATCTGCAAATATCCTTAATGATACAGGGCGTAAGACGACGTTTTGTATGGTATCAATCAGTATTATGAACAGAATTGTACTAAGTACTGATCCTTGTGGGACGCCATTTTCAATTTCATACAGCTCAGAGAATGTATTATTGATTCTGACCTTGAACTTTCGATCAGATAGAAAGTTCAAGATAAAGAACGCTAAATGACCCCTTATTCCAATAGAATATAGTCTTTCAAGTATTTTAAAACGCCAGGCCTTATCATAAGCTTTTTCAAGGTCGAAAAAAACGGCTAGAACATTCATCTTATTTTGGAAAGCATTTGAAATTTCATTTTTAAGGCTGAATAGATGGTCTACTGTGGATCTTTTTTTTCGAAAACCGCTTTGAAAATTGCTTAGGCAATGATTTTTATCAATATACCAAGTTAATCTTTTGCTAACCATTTTTTCAAGAATTTTGCAAGGGACAGATGTAAGCGAAATTGGGCGATAACTGGAAGGAGAAGAGGGATCTTTATTCGCTTTTAAATTGGAATGATTATTGCCGTTTTCCATGTCGTTGGGAATAGATTTGAAGTCCATATTTCATTATAAAGGCTGAGAAGAACATCTTTGATTTGATCTGGGAGGAATTTTATCATATATGGATGAATGTCATCAGGTCCAGGGGCAGAATTTTTGATATGGTGATTTAATACTTCGTTGAGTTCTTCAATAGAGAAAGGAGCGTTATATTCTTCCAAATTATCTGAATTGAAATTTAGTATAGTGGTTTCTGCAGTATTTTTTAAGGTTTGGAATTGTAGGTTATAAGATTCGTTTGCTGAAACCTTTTTAAAGTTTTGTGCTAGTATGTTGGCAATATCTTTAGTTGATGTTAAGATTTCATTTTCATGTTGTATGGAAGAAATATATGGTGGAACGTAGGAGCCTTTTAAAATACGTATTTTCTCCCACATTTCTTTAACAGATGTTTTCTGCGTAATGGATAGCATGAATTCTTCAAAGCTTTTTCTTTGTTTGGCTAAATTTAATTTACGTGCATATGCTCGTTTTTGCTTAAACTTTATCAAGTTTTCTTGGGTACGGGTTTTTTTAAAATTTCGAAGGGCTCTCTTTCTTTCTCGAATAGCTATTTTTAATTCTTCGCACCACCACGGTACTATTTTTTTCAAAAGTTTATTTCCAGATTTTGGAATACTTTGCTCAGCTGCATTTATAATAGAATCGGTGAAATTTTTAACGATGGTATCTATATCATTTTCAGCGGAAAAGGCGTAAGGTGTAAGTTTAGCAAAATCAGATTCTTTGATTAGTCTATTATAGATTGGCCAATTTGCTTTGTTTATGAGCCATTTTGGGTATTTTTCTCTAGGTTGTTGTTGGTTTTGATTCGAGAAGGTTATATTTATAGGGTAATGATCGCTAAAATATAAATCATCATGTACCTTCCATTCTATTAGATGGGCTATATTAGGTGAGGAGAAGGATAGATCGATTGCAGAGGTTGTGCCACTGGTTAAATTGAAGTGCGTGTGGGATCCATTATTTAGTAGAAATGTGTCGTTTTTAGTAAGAAATTTATCGATTATATTGCCTCTGTTGTTTGAAGTGAAGGATCCCCATGTGTGTGAGTGAGCATTAAAATCTCCAACTACAATATATGGGGTGGGGGGGAATTGCTCAAAAATCTGCTCTAGTTCGTTTACTGATATATTTTGGTGTGGTGGGATATATATATTACAGATTGTAAGGTTTTTGATTTGTGGATTTATATTGCTTACTGAAACAGCAATAGCCTGTAGGTTACCTGTTATCAGATTTATTTGAGATGAAACGGTACTATTTTTTACTAAGATGGCTACGCCACCACAAGCTTTATCACCACCAGAGAAGTCATAGCGATAAACTTTAAAATTTTTTGGGTTATAAGAGTGATGCGGACGTAAATGAGTTTCCTGGAGAGCAATAATTTCAGGAAGATATTTTGTTGTTAGCATTTTTAATTCTCCGAAATGGCCATTTATACCATTTATATTCCACTGGATCAAAGACATTTTATTTATTTAATTATTTGATTTTTTTTTTTTTGAATTTTATTAATTTTATTATTATTTTTTTTTTTACTAGTATTATTATTATTATTTTTTTTTATTATTTTTTTTTTTTTTTTTATTATTTTTTAATTTTTGTATGGGTTAACATTACCTACCTAATACTTAAATCTAAGACTATTTCTATTCTATCTACATAATATTTTAACATTTTTTAATAAGTATATATACGTATAGATTTATACAAGCACCTATCTATATTTGATTATTTCTAATTCGCTGAGTTGTACTCCGAGTCCGAATTGGCAGCGCTGCCTCCTTCTTGTGTTTTATTTTTGAGTTTGTTTTTAAGTTTTGTGAATCGGGTTTTCATCGTTCTAGTATTGAGCATTGGGTAGTATTCTTCCAAGATTTTAATCACTCCTTGAACGTCTTCGGTAAATTGCAAAATTATGGGAAGTGGATTGCGTTGACCCTTGACCATATCCATTATAAGTCGGAAGTTTGTGAAAGATATAGGATACTCGCTACTTTTTGCTAAATATTTTTTTTCGATTGGTTTTAGTAATTCAATTATAGAGATTTCTGGTTCAATCTCTGGTTCAGCCTCTGGTTCAGTGTCTGTTTTAATTTTTTTTGTTTTTCGTGATGAATTTTTTGTGGTAGGTGTTGGTGTTTCCATTTTGCTTTCTATCGTTACTTCACAATTTTCATTTTGAATTATAGAAGTATTTTGTATTTCATCAATTATACTGTTTGAAGTCGACGGCGTTGTATCGGATAGTGTTCTTTTGTTAGGTATGTTACGTAGACTGATCTCATTATCATCAATTGATTCCATTTGTAGAGTTTGATTTTCGTCCGCTTCCTTATCTTCTTTATTATCCGGTTCTTTATTATATTCGCAAGACTGTGTCGTGTGTCCTATCTGGTGGCAGATAAAGCATTTTACTAGAGCATCATTATAAAAGGCTCTGTATTCATCTTCATCATATTTGATTAATTCTGAGGCAGGAAGCTTTTCTGCGGCTTCGGCTGGTATATAGACATAACGTCGTTCACTGAGGATGTTTGTGAGTCCTTCCTCCTGCGTAAGTCTCATAAACTTCATTAATTTAAAAAAATATATTTTTTGTATTTTCAAATGGGGCTTTATATCTATGAAAGTAGGTATTAAGAATAGTGGAAATATTTCTCTGAAACTAAATTTTATATGAATATTTATTTTTTGTTCTTTGAGCCTTCCTCAAGCGTTCTGAAAAGCTGCATTTTTAATGTTTTCAATTACGCTCTTAAAAAAAAAAAAAAAAAAAAAATAGTGGTTCAAAGCATGTATATTGTAAACTTCTAAAAATTATCTAAAATGATTGTTAAAATTGAAAAATAAAAATAAAGATGGCTTCTCAACGCCCTGGAGGATTACAAATACTTTTATTATAGAAAAATTCAAAAAATTTAATTTCGTAATTTACGAGAAACCTGCATAAAATGAATTAAAAAACGTAAGCAGCTATGCTGCACTACTGGAGCTGAATTTTTGATTAGGATTTATTTACCTATGACGGTAATACTGTGAAATAAATATTTAGGGCCTGCAGGCCACATCTATCCACGAGTCTAAAACCTTCACGTATTAAGTTTTTCCTCTCCCAAGTCAATTTATGAGGAGATATGTGAAATTTATGAAATTTCTTGCCATGATTTTTCCTCCAAAAGCCTTTTTTTGCTCCAACTCCTCTCCATATTTACTTGAGGGGCTAGAATTGAAATATTTTAGTCAGTTAGGCTCACTTTATCATTGACTGCATAATGAAGTTTAACACTCTATCATTTCGAATGCAATAACCTTTCCTACTCCCTTCTAAAATCACGTTTGAAAGTGAAATTACCATACGTTATATTTCTAAGCACTAGTTATCACATGAGTACACATTTATTAAACCTGAACCATTTAAGGCTCCTCAAGCCTTGCTCGAATTTTGGCATTTCGACCAAATTTGAGAAGTCAAATTCAGTCCTTATCTAAATCTACTTACGAAATTCCACTTTCCTTGGCCGATTTCGTGGAGTGATTGGGAGATTCAAAAAATTTCATCACTCGAAACTTCCTCAAAAAAACATTTTTAGGTTTAACTCCTCTTCAAATTCACTTGGAATGCTGAAATTTGAGTATGTTGGTGTCCGTGAATCACTTTTTCATGCGAAACTAAAAACGAAAATTTTGAGCCATTTTCCCCTTCTTCACACTCTCTCAAAATTTGAGTGAACTAATATTTTGAGGAAAATCAAAAAAAAAAAAAAAAAATCGTGTAATTTCACAAAAAAACTCACAAAATTTTCATCAGTTTACATTCACACTCCATGGTGTCAAACGCGAGGAAAAATAAATTACAAATAAGTTTCAACTCAAGATATGAAATTTCTCCCCCCTCCCCACCACGAACTCTTTTTCCCAAATCAAGTAGACCGTAGTAGCGACGGTTTTTAATTATAAGCTGGGTGAAAAAAGACTTCTGATCTTGAATCGTTTTTTATCTGTTTAATCCTAAAGTATAGATTTTCATTAGAATATTTATAATTTGCCATTAAAAATTAGCTTTACTGAACATAATTATGAGATTACAATTTTGTAAAATTTTATTCAATGTTTCGGTAATGCTACTCAAAAAAAGATGCAGAAAGTACTGCTCAAATCATGTTCAAAAAATTTAATCATCTGGATTTTCCGGTTCATAAATTTTTGTCGCTTATTTCAATATTCATGAGCCCATATTATTGCTTATTTTACTTTAATAAATGGTTAATTTGTGTTTTCATTGTAATTAAAAAAATCCCAGCCCTAATCACCAAGCTTTGATATGACCAATATCGTATTAACAAAGAGTTGGAATTTTTTTCAGGAATCTCACGATGCCAATTCGAAAACGAAGAAAGATATCATGTGCGCTTATAAATTATGTAAAGTCGATTTCAGATATTGGGGCATGCAAGCGAAATTGGAGAAATTTATTCACGATTTTGGTATTTCGAATTTTTTTTTATTCATCTAATTATGACCATCTGCTAATTTCCTCACGTTTTTAGCATTACGAAAAACGATGCTAAAAGCTCATAGAAGAGCGTGGCTGTGGCAAGACGAATGGTACGGCTTGACCATGGATGATATACGAGAAATTGAACGTCAAACTCAGGAAATATTGAGAAACAAAATGGCCGCTATTATGGGACAAACGGTCAGCGAGCCTGGCGTAGAGAATAAATCCGATGCGCAACAACAAGAACAACTTCAGGCACAACAACGAGCGAATGACAATCTAAATTCCTCCACTTTAGCAGCCACTTTGGGCAGCATTGAAAAATCAGAGTAAGGATTTTAATTCAAATGCAAATGTACATTTTGAATTTTAATCTTACGTATTGAAAAATTGCAAGAAATTAGTTTCAAATTAATATGTAACCGATACTCTTGTGTGTTTGTAGCAATGTCAGCGTTACTGCCAGTACATCAAAAACTCATCCGTCTAAAGTTCAAACTGCCACCGCGGAATGGAAAATCGGTTCGTTAGCCCGTGATTCCGATTCCGATCATAGTAACGAAGACGAGGATGAATTTTTCGACTGTCAAGGTGACTATAGTAGATTACACGAATTAAATTCAATACTCACGTATTTTCCCATTTGTTGAGACAATATGCATTAAAGATGTTACAGGGGAAAGTGGACCTGGAGGAATGTTAATGAAATGGAGTTCCCTAGATCTATTGACTGAAGAAGATGCTGATTCCGCGCCACTATCCAGTTTTTCCGATAAAGGAGAAGGTAGTATGTTTTCCGGTTGCAGCGCTTTGAAGAGAACATCTAGTGAACGAACTCGTACAGTTACCAACATTTCGTGCCCGGGATCTCCGACTTTATCTGTTATGTCTGTTGTGGAAGGTGACAGCCTGACCCCAGCTTCTGTTTCTTCCATCACCGATTCACCGTCATCTTGTAAAACCACCACTTTATTACTAGTCGTTCATGCTGGCAGTATTTTAGGTAAAACCATTTTTTTTTTTTTTTTTTTCAAATAAAAGAAAATACTAATTCTGGAATCCATTTACAGAGGCTAGTGCCGATACAACCGCCAAAAAATCCGATATCACTACGCTTAGAGGTTCATTTGAAAGCGTTATGAGGCAGCATTATCCCACCATGGTTGGGCGCATAGCAATCAAATTAGTTTCCTGTCCTCCTATCACTACCAACAGTCTCAGTATTTTAACATGGTAATAATATACATGTAATACTAAATACGAACTTGAATGTATTTCAAAAAAAATTGTTCAACATTTTGTATTTGTGTAGCCTAAGTCCATACAGTTTTGATGTTTCACCTTCCTCGACTGATGCACCTCATTTCACTCATGATTCCATACCAATGGGTGTGATCCCTGTGTTATCAACAATTTCTACACAATATGTCGATACCTTAAATAAAATGATTATAAATGCGAATAATGTTTATCGACATTTCCTCAAATCTGAAGAAGGATTTGGATTTAATGGCAACGTTTGTTTAATCGGTAAGTTGGTGTAATTTTCTGATCATATTTGTGATAAATAATTCAACACGGGTAATTTTAATGTAATATGTTTTCACCAGGTGATTGTATGGGAGCTATTCTTGCCTATGATGCTTTATGCCATTCGAAACGGGAACGTGAAGACTTTTTCTCTTTATTTTTCAGGGGTAAAATACTAGCACTGGATCGATAAAAAAAATTAATTGTTATTACTAAATTTAATTTGATTTTAGGTTCTGGTAAAAGTAATGCCGATCAGTTAGTTTTTGAGGGTGCTGATGGCCGCCGATTATCCAGCACTGGGTATGTTTTTCGAGATTTTATAAAATACAATTAATATTATTATTATTTTCGAAGTGTTTTCCTTATAAATTTAAGTAAGCCTAAGCCTATAGATATTAAATAGGACCACCAAGAGCTGCAATTGGACTAGGCAAATATTAATTTTGTGATCTTCGAAGTAGTGTGTTTGTAAATTGATTTTTTAATAAAAAAGAAATGTATTTTCATTTTTTGTAATTTTTAAAGTTTTTCATATTTTTCATGTATATATATATATATTTTTTTTTAATTCTTTTTATTTATCCTCGCTTGGCTACTCTGCCTATTTACGATGTATTTCTTTTTTTCAAATTTGAAAATGTTAATTTTTTACGCTTTCCCTTTTTTTTTTTTTTTAATTTTTAGCATTTTCTTATTTGCTTATATCCTTGAAATTTTCTTCATTTTTTCATATTTTTGTCTTTTTTGGACTTATTTCATTATTTTATAATATTTCTTCATTTTTCAAACTTTTTAGTTGATTTTTCAGCTGTTGCAGTAGTGTTTATTTCTCCAAAAATTAACTCGGAGCGAGATGAGGTCAGACATTTTTACGATTTAGTCCTACAAAGTCCATAGTCATTTTTTTTTTTTTTAAATATTAAGTGTGAATACTTTTTTAAATGTACACTTGATAATTTGGTATCTCTGGCCTTTTTCATTCAATTTTATAAATACTACTTCACCTCTTTGCCCCTACCTCTTGGAGGTCCTGAGCCGAAATCATTCATTTTGAGGATTATTTTGCTATTTTGGTATATTTAACAATTACAGTGACGAAGCTAGCAGCGAAACATGTAAAATATCAATCAATAAACTGGAATTCGATGTCCGAGATTTATTCATGTTCGGTTCTCCGGTACCGTTAATTTTAGCGTTTAGGAAACTGAGCGCGGAATCTATAAAACTGAAATTCGATCCCGAATCAGGTAATATTATGAAAGAAATAAATGAATAAAAAACTATAGTGAGACGATTAATCAATTCTTTTGCTTTTTTATTCAGCCGAAGCGGCATCTATCATAAAACCGAGTGTTCAGCAAGTTTACAATTTATTTCATCCATCAGATCCAGTAGCTTCACGTTTAGAACCCCTAATTTCAAATCGATTTTCCATGCTACCTCCTGTAAACATTCCACGTTATCAGAAATATCCTTTAGGGAACGGACTCCCCTATCACCTTCGTAAGTAGAAAAAACTTAAAATAATTATGTACTATGTAGTTTATCAAAGTAGAAAATTATAATCGATTACTTTTCCAGTGGAAGTCATCCAAGCCAATGCGCAACTTTTCACCGAAGGTAATTCGTCCACTGTACATCTGTGTGTACTACGGTTAATAATTCCATGCAAATGCGACGTATGTCCGAAGCTAGTTTATTCAGTAATTCTTCCGGACTCCTTCAAGAACCACTTCCTATTCAAATGATCAGTGAATGTAAGCTGATTGAATTAAAACTTTATTTTTAAAACAAAATTATCTACATGCATGATTTTTTTTCTCACAGTGAGTCAAAAGTGGTGGGGAAATAAACGATTGGATTACGCGTTATATTGTCCAGAAGGCTTGAGTAATTTCCCAACTAACGCGTTACCTCATCTATTCCATGCCAGTTATTGGGAATCCTATGATGTTGTTGCATTTATTCTAAGACAGGTGAAGGTTTATTCCCGAGTTTATTTTATTTTAAATTCGTTAGTGAAAAATTATAAATTTCCTTTTGAAGATCGGCGGTTTCGATTTAATGCCTTCTGGAGGCTTAGGCGAAGAACAAGATCTAAGCGGATTCATTCCAAGTCAACCTAGAGAAAAGTGGATAAGAAAGAGAACATCTGTGAAATTAAGTAAATTAAGAGTAAGTACAGGCAATCAAATAGTGATTGTGTTTAATGTTGAAATTTATTATTATTATTTTTTTTTTCTAAAATAATTCTCATCGTAGAATATCGGAGCTAATCATCGAGCCAATGATGTCATCGTTAAAGAAGGCGCACCTCAAACTTTATCCGCTCGGTTCATGTATGGATCCTATGACGTGATTACTCTGACAGGTTGTAATTCGTAAAGTAATATTAAAATTGAAAATTTTTTTACATTTATTTATTATTATTTTTCTTTGAAGGAGAAAAAGTGGACATACATGTCATGAATGATGGCGGTGGTGCTGGTGATTGGATATATCTAAGTACACAAACTACCGATAAAACTGGTCGAATAATTTATACCATACCTCCAGAAAAATCATTTAGTTACGGGATCCATCATGTAAAAATGGTCGTCAGGTACGTGCCTAATACATTCATATAAATATTTTATTTTTATTTGAAGACTTTACTTTTTTTTTTTTTATACAGAGGAGATCACACATCCGTTGATTTTCGTCTTGCTGTTGTTCCTCCTAAAACGGAAAGTGTGGTATTCAGTATCGATGGATCATTTACAGCCAGCGTTTCTGTCACTGGTAGGGATCCAAAAGTGCGTGCTGGCGCCGTAGATGTCGTGAGGTAATTATAAATTTTATTACAAGCAGGCAAATGATATTGAAAAATAGGTTCATTAATTAATTGCTTATTTACATTATTTCACAGACAATGGCAAGAATTAGGATATCTGATTCTATACATTTCGGCTAGACCAGATATGCAGCAACAAATGGTGTTATCGTGGCTAGCGCAGCATAATTTCCTTACGGTTTAGTCGCATTTGCTGATCGTTTTTCCACCGATCCTCTTGGTTACAAAACTAGCTATTTGAAAAATTTAACTCAGGTGTGTAACAAATAGCAAAAAAAAAATAAAGATGTAAATATTTATTTAAAATAAAAAAACAAATATTTATATTTGATTATAATTATATAGGAACATGGTCTTGCCATTTGTGCCGCCTACGGTAGTAACAAAGATATAGCAGTATACAATGCCGTTGGTTTAAAACCGTCCCAAATATTTATTGTCGGTCGAGTCAGCAAAAAATATCAAAACCAAGCTACAATTCTAAGCGACGGTTACGCCGCTCATTTGACGAATTTGCTTTCCCATGGTGGTCCCCGTCCTGCCCAAGGCAATGCCAGAATGGTTCTGTTTCCCAGAGGATGTTTCGGACATAATTCGTCTATTCGAAGACGCAGGTGATAATTTGATCGAATATTGCTTGCATTGCGTTGCAACAACGTACGTATCAATCAGTTTAAATTTACATAGAGTTCGTTAAAAGGTGGTTCTTATATGATTTCTGCTATCGTGTGCTTAGCTAACGTGTGTTGAAGATGTATACGTAAATTTTGAAATTACGACAAAATGTTATTTTCATGTTACAGAAGTGCTAAACGTACTACCTCATTTCCACTATCCTCCGGCTCGTCCAACACTTCTAGTTCTTCGGGAATAGATCGTTCCACTCATCAAAAATTCTGATATCAATGGTTACTTACACTAGTCTGTAGGAATACTGATGATGTGCGCTGTTGTTGCTGTTGTTATCGTGGTGAACACGATTAATTATGTTCTTGTTGATATGGTTGTTTTACTCAGTACCGTGTACTTGACTCAGTTACCTTGTATTTTCTTGTTGGTCGTTTGTTTTATTTCGTTATCATCATCATTATAATTACTATACTATAATTCTAATTATATTATTATCAATTGTACTATAATTAAAATATGATTTTAAATTTTAGTTTAATCATCAGACTTCAGAAGTATCAAAACGGTTTTCCCACTCCCTGAGATTTTGTATCTTTATAAAATCTATAATGTTCTTTTTATTTAAATATTTATCGCTAAGGTTATATTTATTGAATCTTGAAGTACTAAACATTTTTATTAAGTATTTTCTCGTTTTTAATATGACGCAGTATTGTTTATTAAAACTCTTTGCAAACTTGGCCGACGATTTATTCAGTAAATAAAAAATAACAGTTTTTTTTTAAATGAAAAAAACGATGTTTTATTAAATAATAATACAAAAAGTTTGTTCTTATTTGAATCATACAAATTAAAGTATCACAAACATAATTAAGTAAGACTAACACATTTTATTCGACTATTTTTTGAGCCGATAAAAATGGTCGAGTTTGAAAGCTTATGTCTTCAGCAGTTTTTTTAATCTTACGTAATCGTGCATTCATTGACAAAAGTTTATTTCGAATATCATTCAAAGACGCAACAACACTATCTTTCTTTTCGATTTTTATTACATCCTCTTTCACATAAATAAACGTACATCGTAATGAATAAAGTTGACGATAAATGGTAGCCATAAAATTGGAAAATTTCATCAATGAACAATATTGCGAGGGTTTCTCGTCACTTTGACTTAATCCAAATGAACTGGGAGACCAGCTACCCAGATGAAATAGACGAATACGATGAAGTATCATATTTCTATGGGCGGAGAAGGTGATTCCAGTCTTTTTCAGTTCTTCATCGGTTCTCCAAGTTAGAAAATCACGTAAACTGATATCGCTGAAATGGAATAATTTCACATATCTATCCAAATCATTTACTGAAGAAATCATTTCTACAGCTTCGGAGTGAAATTTAGGATTCAACGACTCCAATATTTCGTGTCGTTTATGATTGTAGGGTTCAGAAAATATTTGTTTATCGTCATTTGACGAAGTTTCGCTGTTAGGATCTAGTAGTTGAAGAATTTCAGTGAAGTTTTTCTGATATGCAATATCATATGCCTTTCTGCTTCGTTTGTCTAATTTTTTAATATTAGCGTTGTACTTCAGCAATACAGATACAGTTTCTGGATGACGGCCATTGACAGCGTGAAATAGAGGTGTCCATCCATCGTTATCACATTCGTTCACTTCGGCTTCATTTTCCAACAAAAATTCTACAATATCTGAACGTCCTAATTTCGAAGCTAGCATTAAAGCGTTGGTACCATAACGATCCTTGAAGTCGATATCTATTCCAGCATCCAGCAACAATTTAATACACTTTTTTCTATCTTCAAAGTCAGTCTCATCATTATAAGGAACATTACAAGCCCCCATCAAAGGGGTATAAGTATCCTGTTTCTCATCTGGAGGCTCATGTTCAAATATCAGCTTGAAAATTTCATAATTAGCCAAGCGAGCTGCAAAAGTGATAACGTTCAAACCATTACTCATGGTAATTTCTGATAGTTTTTTTAATTTTTGCAAAATTTCGCGTACTTTTTCGGTGGATTTATCTTTGATGGCATTTTCTAAATCGTCTTCTACGGAAGATGTGAATGTTTTATGCGCGCTGATCGATGGTTTTAGAGTAACCGGTAAATCGTCAAAATCACTGTAATCTTCATCATCACTGTCACCAGCCGGTCGAACAAACATACTTACAATTATATTTATAAGCTCTCAAATTATTATTCAGCAATGCTTGGCAGAACAACTAAATAAAATAGCAATTCTGTGTAGTAATTCATGATATGCACTGGTTTAAAAAAAAATGTTAAGGAATCATGACAAAAGACTATATCCAAATGATTAGAGAAGGATTTTTTTCCATACATTTGCAATAATTGAAGGCAAACAAATATTTTAGTGCGCATGCGTCGCGAACAAGACTAAAATATGACCGATTTTACATGACGTCATAATCGAGTTTTTTAAGAAGCATCGTCAATAACCTCAATAACTAAACAAAAA
Source organism: Phenacoccus solenopsis (assembly GCA_009761765.1). Classification (NCBI taxonomy): domain Eukaryota; kingdom Metazoa; phylum Arthropoda; class Insecta; order Hemiptera; family Pseudococcidae; genus Phenacoccus; species Phenacoccus solenopsis. Next base: position 6,423 of record VFXL01000166.1, on the reverse strand, counting down.
GTAAAAAATTTCAAACTTCATTTCATCTCCATAAATAATGTATAATTTTTAAAGACGGCGAAAAGATCTTGAAGAAACAAGATTTGAAGTCTTCCTTTTGCTTATTTAAAAATTTTTGAGATTAGCGCGTTCAGAAGTAGATTAAAAATTAAAACTTGAAAGAGGAAAAAGTAATAAAGGTCAATTTTGAAGTTTTATGTGACTCTAAAATGGGATGAATGAATAAAGGAATTCAGATCCCTGAGACCTGAAGTTGACTGTAAGTCCTGTCGCTTGGGCCTTGGAGTGACTGAAACTGGAGCTGCAGTATTGACTAATTTACAGCAACCAAAGTTGACTGCAGTTGAAGTATTTTTATATCGTTCTGACGTGAGATTTATAAAGTAACTCATCAAACCCTTTACAGTCTGTACAATTATCTAAAAGTAGCTTCAACTGCGACTGAATAGTTTTGATTTCTTTCTTTTTAATATTTAGGTACAACAGGAATCAGCGTCTTTTCCAACGATACCTCTACGTTATCCTGCATCGCACACAGGAGAGCATCCAAGAGCGATGTTAATTTTTCAAGATCCATTATTATAATAGGGTGTAGCCAGGTATGAGTTCGGGATGAAAGGAGACTGAAACCTCCATAGGGTCATAATTAGGTTGATAGACTAAATTTTTCTGGAAAAACTTAACCTTATTGCCATATTCTATATTGTGATAATATTTCATTCATCTAACCGACTTTCAATCGATTTGGAAATCAATACCTTATATTGATCCTTGATGAGGAGTAATTTACCAAAAAAAAATTAATCTATTCGTTTTCGTAATTTTTCAGGGTAATAAGTAAGCCATATACTAACCTAATCATGATCCTGTGAAAGTCTCAGCCTTCCCTTTTTACACCCAAATACATTTACATACATACCTACCCAAGTAAAAATATATTATTTCATGCTAGTAAAATGCTGTTAATGTTCTACCTCTATAATAATTATACCATCTACTAATTTCATGTAGGTCCTAACCTTCTCTTCACACTCACACTTACAGGTATACCAAGAATGAGCTGATTACACATAATGTATTTGAAATCCCGTATTAGAATCTAAATATCGAAGACAGAAAAAATTCGTTACATTGATACCGGTCGGATAAAAGTTGAATTCTTACGAATCCTTCCACCCCTCCACATTCGGCTCGAATTCGAATAGGACACAAACACAATTTACTAATACAGAAAAAATTCTTTACATTGATACCGGTGGAGTAGAAGTTAAATTCCAAGGAGTCCTTCCACCCCTCCCCACACGTCTGGAATAAGACTCAATTTACGAAAACGTATTCCAGCTTTGCCTATGATGTGCGAATTGCAGGAAAATATTGTAGATACATTGTAAACGACAACAAAAACTTTAACGTATGGCATTGTCATGACCTCACGAATGATGGAAAGCCGCTCAACCCTTCCCCTCGGTCATTTGTTAAACCGGTGGTTGTATTGTATATGTTATCTACTTAGTCAGAATTTATTTTTTGTTTTCGACAATATTGGAGCGTGATTTGTGTTGACTAAACGTATAATATAAGCTCTATAAAAGGTGTTTATTTATGCGCCTATCTCGTCAAATAAATTCAAAAAGTTAGTACTCATTTGTATTGCCATTTTAATAATTTTAAGTGAATTTTTTAAATACCAGTGTTTTAATATCATATTTTTTGATTTTTTTTTGAAAATCTAACGAATTATTTACAGTGTCCAAACCATTAAAAATGAATGATATAATTGACCAATTTGGTGACATGGAAGTCAAAAATAAATACATTTTGTATATTTATTTGCTAGAAGAAATTAAAAAAAATGAAAAGCAACTCGCTGAATTTTCTAAAAATGTCAACTCGACAGGTACTATTTGTTTGCTAATTTTTTAATAGACTTCTAATTTCGTTCTCTAACTCAACTTTTCTTCTGAAGAATATGTGAAAAAATTGCTCAATTCCAAAAAGGAGTCTGCAATTGTGAATTTAGCCACCATTTTACCATTCATCAAAAGCAGAAATGTCGATGCTAAGAATCTAATTTTGAAAATTTTACCAGTGTTCTTCAGTTATGTTACTCTCTACGATACAGAGGTCGAACGAATTTACGAAATCATTGACACTATTCGTATTCATCCGGCTTTTCAAAATGATCAAGAGTAAGTTAATATTACTCCAAATTTTTGTAATTTAAGTAAATTATATGATGTAGTCTCATAGTATTCAATATGAAAGTTTGTAGTTGAAATCAAAAAGGTTATAGGCACTCGTTAACATGAAATTTACTTTGGGCCTATTTTAAATTATTCATAATGGATATAGACGATATAGGTGCTATAGGTATTCAAATTTATTACTTAAAATACATGTTGTATTTCGTAAGTCAGTCAATATTGCTTGTTTTTACGACCATTATCTGTCTTAATTTAGAAAATGTATCTGTTGAATTTTTATTTGTTGACAGACTGTTTGGGCAATGGTTTTGCGTATTTGATAAAAGAAGGAAATCAATCAAAAGAAAGTTTACCTACAAGGTAAAGCAATGCTCTATTGTTCTTAGGCTTTGGTATATAGCATAATAATTGTAATTCTCATCAGTCATTTATGAATCATGTACTCACATGGTTTAAACTAAGTTATATATATGAAATCAGTATATTACGATAGCTCTAATTTCGGGTTTCTTAGGATGAATTCTACGTTCAAGATTTACCAAGTTTGAATGTTAATAATGATTCGCCATTTTTCCAATACATTGGCTATTCTGATATTGGACTTTTGAGAAGTAATTAGAACCTACCCTTGCTAATTATTAATTTTTAAGATCGATATTTTAATATACGAATTGCAGCTGTCCATAGATGGCTACGAATTTTACGCTTGCACAAGTACTTATACTTCTTCGCCAATTTATCGTTCCATGATATTTTGTCGATTGATGCTGATAATATTTCTGACTACGAAGCAAGAGTGTGCGTATTCGATATGACCGTTGGTGCACGTAATAAAATTTTACGCGAAATTGAAGAATTGAGAAATCGCCCACCGACATTAAAATGGATTTTGAAAGCACGTGTATCAGTAGAATATATAAAATAATATATACCTATCATATGTTCAATCGCATTCAACTTATAACTTCAATTTTACAGGAACCTTTATGCAATCCAGTTGATCTAGAGGAAGCGATTCGTATCGTCAAGAGAATAATGAGAAGTCCTATTTCATTGACTTACGATCCTGATAATTTACCAAATCTTTTAACGACCTCTTTGAAAAAAGGTAATTATGTGATCTGTACACGTACGATAATTATGCATTTGTGTAATTTTGTAATGCCTATTTGCAGTTTCATTTTCGTTGCACGAGATGGTTGGTAAGAGCGAAAAAGTAATCCCTCTATACGGATTGATGATATCCATTCTCAAAGAAGCCTATAATTACAATTTCTTTAATGCTGAGCAAAAGGAGGCTTTTAACGTTTGGAGACAACAGTTATCCGATAAAATAAATATGTAGGTTTATCTTAAAGTACTTCAAAATTTATACCTCTTATTAATTCGAACTACATATGTGAGTTAACTTTTCCGCTGCTTCGCAGAAATTCTTCCAAACTTGTGAATAGAATTCCTATTAATAGAATGGAGGTAAAACAAAACTTGGACAATATCGTAGAGCCGAATCAAATACCCATTGATATGATCGAAGTGAAACAAGAATCGCAGAAGAATACGATGAGGTAGGTGCCTGTATGTTTACAATATACTGTATTGTTCAGGTTATTCGTTATCTTATATCGTAATTTCGTTGAATTCGCTTTTCTCTAGGGATTTTCCGATTATTCACTCTCTTCCATTGAGCAGAATACGGCTTATATAGCTATCCAGGTAGCAAATTTTGCTCTTTCATGATGTTCATGATGTATTTATTCATTTGCATACAGTATATTTCTGTATGTCAGTAAGTATCTGAAATCATCGCGTTGATTAATCAAATCAAAAGTACGTAGTGTTATTATGTTTGTTACTTATTTTCAGCTTGTTCTGAATGACATCTTTTGGCAGTCTGAATATCCATTGATTATTTTTATTTTGACGTTAATTTATTTTTATAATTATTTTTACGTATGCCTATATGTTATATTAGCTTTATTAATTTTCATCTGCCATTTTAACACGTCATTTAAACGGGTTTTTATTTTTGATTATTTATTGCTATAATTTTTCGTTTTTTTTTTGTATTGCGTTTTTATACCGTCGATTATCTTTGTTTTAAAATAAATTTTATTCGAACAAACTTCGCAGAAGTCCCTTTCATTTTGCTGTTTTATCAAACTTTTGTTGTATATTATATAACTTGTATTTATATAACCGAACTAGAAAAATTGATAGAAAAATTGTGATCAAAGTTGTTTCTGTACCTACTTTCTTCATGAACGATGGTTTCTTCCATTTCTTTAATAATATTTTTTACGTTTCTCTCTATAACGAAGTAAGGTATAAGAAAAAAAGGTTATAAGAACTCATTTTTCATAAAATCACATGCAACAAATTTTCTCTCAGTTTTTTCAGTGAATACATATTTCATTCAAAAATTCACTCAAACTTTAGAAATCCTTATAAAAGAGCGGGTTAATGGCTTACACTTGAAAGTAAATTATCAAGTTATTTCAAAAATCGTAAAAGACGTTTTGAAGATAAGTGAGAATTAAGCAAGAATGGGGTAGTTTAGTGTAATGAACTTATGACCCATCAAAATGCTTTGCATGGCAGCGGCATGACGGCATGAGTCAGCGAAACCAATAGGTAATTTCTACTGCCTCGCTTTCCTATTTTTGAGGTGTGTTATAATCAAAACGTTATCATTGATATATGTATTTGACTTTTAATTAAAAAGAACAGAAGGAAAATGTGAAAAAAAAGGTAAAAACTTCGTATGCCATTCTATTTTTGGGAACGTACTTACCTACCTACTACCTACGTACCTATTTGAGAAAATTTTCGTTTTGTTATGTCCATATTGAAAGTTGATACCCATTAGCAATGAGTTCATACTCGTATATAGTCCTTTCTTATTTTGAAAATTTTTCTGACGATTTCGAAACCGTTATTGTTTTTCATTTTCTATTTTTGTTGGGTTTTCTCTATTCTTTTATTATTATTATTATTATTATTCCAAACCAATAGAGGGAATCAATTTTCTCATTTTTTACATTCCCAAATCTATTTTTCCAATTTATTACCCGTTTAAAAACTTAAAAAAAAAATTATTCAACCTGATTTTTCGAATTTTTCACATTTTTAGAAATTCAAATTTTCTCATCAGTTCTCCTAATTCATCAAGTTTTTCTAATCAAATTTTCGCCATGCTTGTATATAAACTTGAAAAAAATAACAAAATATTACCGTATTTATTTTTTGAAATTTTTTTAAATTTATGAAATTCCAATACTCGTCATTCACTTCATCGATTTTTTGAATTTCTAAAATACAGTTTGAAAAATATATGTTAAAAAATTTGTTGGAGATTTTCAAGATTGTTTGAACTTGTATAAATCTTCATTTTTTTTTTGAATTTTCGATTACGTTGCTTGACTTTTGCCTACTCGTGTATAATGTAACATAATTCAATTCCACCTAAAGAAAATTCATTAGGAATTTATGTTGTTTTCATACAAATAGGTGTACTCTACATATTCAAAAAAGCTTCCGCCGCTACTGCAACCAACGTTTCTTTTTTAACCCTAGATTCCTACACTGGGTGAAAAAACACCCGGTGTAAGTTTCTTGGTGCGTTGTAGGCAATACGCAGCGCTCAACGCGTTTCAACGCTAGTGCGCGATAATCATCTTCCTTTGCGCAACAAAATGCGCTACGAGTTGAACTGTTTTCCCCTGTGTGTAGGAGGGGGGTGTGACCAAACGTTTTTTACAAAATAATTTTTCATCTTGGAATGGTAACAAATTAAAAAAAAGAAATCGATAATTTTTTAAGGAAAGGAATATGATAATGAGTTTTATAAGTAATTTGCGAAGAAAGACCAATTTTCAAGATGAAATTTTTTTTTTCAGAAAATGACTTTTTTTGGGGTAGTTGGTAACACTGCTTTTTTATACCATCATTCATATAAACGGTATATCATGTTTTAGCAGAGACGATTCGCATGAATTTTCACCATAACCCATCCTCGTAGACTTAATTACAAAGCTGTAAATGACTTTTTAAAGTTTTTATAGTGTAGGAATGTAGGGTTAAAGCAATTTACTTTGGAGGAAGGGTGAGGCGTGAAATTTAATATTTGAATTATGTTATGAAAATGATTAATACTGTTGCCAAGTTATATAATTAAGCTTCCAACTAATATTTTTTGAGATTTTTCAAGTTCAAGTGAATT